>JAZHYW010004510.1:0-49418 GCA_037355805.1 Ixodes ricinus
TCGCACTATAATTAGATTAACTTTATAAATCACTATAAATATTTTAATCTAGATCGATCGTACTCTGAGTAAGGACAAGTCGGACGAACAAAACAACAGTAAGCGCCTGGGCCGTCTTGTTGGAAACAGCGTCTCAGCTGAGACGGGGGCAAAGAAAGCACTTATAAAGCCAGCGTACGAGCTGAACGGGACTCAAACCTCGACTCAAGACGCTCGCGCGCCCCAGGTTTTACAGTGCTTCCTTTCACCCAGTCTCAGCTGAGATACTGATTCTAGCAAGCCGGCCTCTTTGTCTTACCTGCGCACATATTTATTTTAGAAGGCAGTACTAAGTTTTTTACATACAAAATAACAAAAATAATTCACTAGAAAAGAAAGTTTATTATATGGAAAAGAAAACATAAAAAAGTCGGTAGGCCTTTCCGAGATTTTATACTTGAAGAGCAACTGAACCGATTAATCGAATAGTTAATTAAAGAGCGACGATTAATAATGAAGCTATGTTTTGTTTTGATATTCATTATTGACACGCGTAAGACAGGACTGAGTGCCTTTGGCAACCGTTCACCTGAATCCAAACCCCTGCTTCTCTTTCTTTCAGAATCCTGTGGCCAGGCCCCTGCGTGGAATTCCATCAAGTTCCTGCCCGGTTCACAGCTTGCAGCCCTGGCACTCAGTGTTGTTTAAAATTTCCTTCAATCGAAACTTTAATAAAATGTATTGACGGTACACTTTGCATTTCAGACTTTTATATTTACCTGCATGTAATATTGACTTAATATTTTCCACAGTGAATGTGGCTTGTCTACAGCAGCTTTCTTTTTAGATGTATTTATAGTGTTCTACTGAACACTATAAATACATCTGAAAAGAAAACTGCGTGCCCGCTAAAATGGCTGCGGAAAATAGTGCAGCTCGAGCTTAAAATTGGATACCAAAATCGAAATACCCAGAGCATAAGGTTGGGAGCAAATATTGGATAAGCCAATGCTTAAACTTGGATGCCAATATTGGCTGTAAGACCCACAACCAGTAGTGGTCCAATGATGGCTTAGGTGTTGGTAAAATTGTGGCCCAACGTTGGCCTAAATGTTGGTTAAGAGGCGGTCGTACGATGGCATGAATCACGGTCCAATATTGGTTCAAATATTGGTCGAATCTTGGTCCAACATTGGCATTAGTGAATGGTCCAGCATTGGATCGGGTAGCGCTTTCGACAAAAACCAACGTTAGGCCAATATTGGATCCAAGTTTTGCCAGCGGCGGGCCCATGTTGGTCCAACAGTGGTGTGCTGCTTGGGTGACGTTTGGCATTCCTTAATGTCACAACCCACAGCGCGTTTTCTGGTCTAAACGTATGTTTTGGGGATAATATAATAAGGCCGGCGAGCTGGTAAATTTAAACATGTAAAAACCCATATGTTTTATATATTTCGGCATTGTCATTCGCTGAGCAGCCCCCGTAAGTTCGGTGATTGGCTTTCCGAGTGTTGTGCAGAAAAGTAGACACACTGAATTTTTCTAGGGTGTAATTTGCTTTTTTTGCTAACAAGTCAATACAGGGTCTGTTTATTTTCGAAATTCGTTGCACGGTATATTTTAACACGGTTTATACCATGGGGTTCTGCATACAACGGTTCATACTACAAGGATCGGCTTTAAAGAGCGAGAATATTGTTGCTGTAAATACGGCAAGGACCGGACGAAGCCGCAATAAATCAGCTCTATTTTTTGAACAATTTAAGTTACCTGCCGTCCACGCAGCGCACCTCCCGCTTAGTCGCGTCATAAAAAGTGGCGAAGCAGTCTCCTCCAACTCCACATGACATCGTCTGGACCATCTGGAGGGTCGCTGCCATGGTGACAGCAGCATCCGCGGCGTTACCTCCTCGTCTCAGCGTGTCTGAATAACAAAGGTCAACCCATCAGGAATAAGCTCGGCTCTCAATTGCTATGTGTAGGCTGACACTAGCGTCATGTTATCATTCATCTGCTAGGCATCAGCAAAAAGAACAATACAAAAAAATTTGGAAATCAGTATCTGGTGTCTCGAATGAAGAGAGTCATACGTGGTAGAAAAAAAAGAGATAAGAAAGAACCTTCCCGGGACATGAATGTTTCCACTAACATTTTCCTAAGAAACTTACCGTCTGAGCAAAGACTCTAAAGAGGGCCCTCGAAGCTAAGTCACTGAAGGACGTTTACAGATTTCAGCTTGCTTTTATAGGACCGAGTTCTTGTGATATCTTACGACTAAATAGCACACTGGCACTCCAAACATCATCTATGCTTTGACAACGGAACGACATTTCACTGAAGCGAAGAGTTTGCGACATTTACAATATCAAATATACGTACTATATATGAAAAATGATTCGTTGTAACATCTAAAAACTATTTTCAGCAAAACAAAATTATTGAAAAAAGAGAGAAAACTACTGAAACTGCAATTCTCTCATGGCTTCGCGATATACAGGGTCTGTTGAAGACGTATCGTCACTGCATTAGTAAAAACAATGTATTACAGATATGAGTGAAATGAGCTAACATTTCTCACAATAACATCCATGTGCGTCAACACGCCATTGCCAGCGCTTCTTCCACGCATGGTAGGCCCCCGGAAATTCGAAACCGGGATTTCCTTCAGACGCGATAGACACACTGCAAGGTCTCCGATGTAACTGAGCCGGATCGCGTCGTATGCCAAGAATCCAACACCAATGACCCTGCATACAGAGGCCACAATGCACCCAGTCCCACTCCGCTAGGACAAATCAGTCCCTATACTTTTTGGGGAAACCCTGTATGGCACCACGCCAGTGCATTCTCTCGTTCGTCGTAAGAGGGAGGTTTCAGGGAACACGGTCTGAGGCGGTGGCAAGAGTGTGCACCTGCCGTTAGTCTCCTTCTATACGATAACTGCCACGAACTTCCAGGTGATTCATTTTCAATATCAGCATGAACCTTCGCGTACGGTTGATCCTTTACATACTGATGATATTGTCGTGGGAGGTCAGCCTCTGCAATGCAAAGCACTAAGTGTATCTACGCACGCACTAGTGAGATGTAACCAGTGTTACGGTATGGATTCAAACGTACCTTTATACTGCAGAAGATTGTGAAATGTACGAAAAAGCTAATCGTTTTAAAATGAAAAATAGAAACGAACACAGACCGGAATCATAATTTAAATTACACTTGGCGGCAGCAATATGAGCTTTAGAGAACAGCTTTGTCTTGCGAACCCCTTGCCTCTGTCCGCTACTCTTCTTTCAGTCCCAGGTTTTCGAATAGGGAACGCAACGGTCAATAATTTTGATAGTGAGAAAACAGTCACAACTCTCGGAACTAAATTTTGATCATATCTATTCATAAAGACCAAGAACTGCGCAGCAACCCATTACTTATGTTGCACAGAACATTCATCTATATGAAATGAAACTAGCATACCCTCCTCCAAACACGTTTGTTTTCTGCATTATGAGTAAGCAACCAACGGTACTGCACACCTCCTATTTGAGCTGAAAAATGTTTTATGTACGTGTTCCGCAGGAGCTCCTTCATCGATCAATGTTTTCAATTAAACGCAACGTTCCTATAACTGACCTAGTGCACTGCACAGCCGTTAAAGCTTTGTGTTAAGAACGAAATATTTTGTGCCAAGTGTTTTATTCACAGAATACCGATTTTCTAACTTTTACGCGTTTATAAAAGAGTTCACTGCCCTTCTCATATCAAACTGGACGTCTGTAAAATATTTTATTTTTCAAATTGCCTATAATCTTCTGATTTTTATTATATTGAAGTTGACAATTAAGCACCTCTTCGGTGGCATATTATTTTCTTTGAAACTATCAAACCTCTGTGGCAGGGCCCATTTCACGTCCGTTTGCAAAGAATATTTTGTTCGCCGCTGCAAAGATCGTCGACATTTGTTTGCCCAACAAATTTGCGTGCCAGCGCCTTGCAAATATAATTAGTTCGTAGATACGAATGCGTTTTTTTTCGGTCAGGGTGTTTCTTTCAGACAATATTTAGAAATAAATATCAAGGTAACCGGACATTTATTGACTGTATTGGGATAGCCCACCTGCATTCAACCTACCAACAAGAAACGCAATTAAGACTGCGCCTGTTCTAAGACCGCGCCCTTGACGAAAGGAGTTAGAGTTGCACAGTCCGACACGTACCCAGTCCAGAAGCCGTCGCCAGTTGTTCGTCAGATACAGCAGCGCAGTTGATACCAAGAATCGGAGACGCGCAAGACTTCCGTCGGACGAAGTTAGCGTGCCATAACTTGTTGACAATCGGAGAACATTTTGCTATAAGCTTAGAGCCTAAACTCGTAAAATTAGAGACTGTGCTCAGCGTCAATCGATATCGGAGCATGACTTCTTTCCTCTAAAACTTGCACGATGTGATGCCAACAACCCACGTGCTGAACACATGTAGCAGCTGTGCAATGCACTCTCAAACGCAGAGCCTGTACAGGTGGCTTTTTCATTCGGTCGTAATATATAGAGAATCATCATCCAGATTCTAACGTCCACTAAAAGTATAAATAACATTTTAACGAAGTTGACAATTTCGTACGAACTCAGCTTATTAGCAGCCGCAGCATCATGATTCCAAATGGGTTTGATATCTCGCACCGTGCCGCTACACTATAGCCACCTAAAAGCAGTACGTCGTTCTTCATTTAATACAAAAAGTGTAGATAATATTTTTTAATGTAACACTTCATCCTCGAGTGCTACACTCCGTCTCAGCTTATGATGCACCGTATATGACGCTTCAAGCCATCAAAGTCAATCTCGTACCGTTCGAGTGTCGCGTGACCTTTGGGGTGGCGCTTGGACGCGCGGAGCACGTATTCACGTAGTCTCATGATATCATCACAGCACTGTGTTGAATGAGATGCCTTGTACCATCCGCTGCGGTCAATTGTATGACGGTGTATGCGATATAGGCATTTTATTTGAATTCATGCACCGAATTTCGGACTAAATTTTAATTTTGAGGAAAAAAATGTTTCGAGATCATCGTCGAAAGGAAAAAAGAGCGCAAACGGCAAGCTTGGCCGATATTCTTTTTTTATTTTTATTTTGTGTTTGACTATTGAAGTGGCCGGAATAAAATGTGACGCTTCTCCCACCCGTCCGTGTATTGAATGCTTGACAGCTCGCTATTCTCTCGTCTTACAAAATAAAGCACTAATACTTTTTGATGTGATAGCGTTTAGGAGCTCGTGTTGCAAAAAATCAGGTGTAGGAATCGGCGGGACCAAAAATCCCATAATGCAACGCGCGCAGCCACATGCTGACATCGCATGCGGCTGTGACGTCATGAGCCTATCGATCCGCTAGATTTTCCCGCCGAATTTATTGTGAAATGTTCCCGCTCTATTTAGCGAAAACTTGACCAGCAAATTTGGCCGGAAAATTCCAAGAAAAACACGTGAGGTTATTTGACTTCGCGTAACACGTGACGCTACCGACTTGACCAGGCACACACACTTGTACGGCTTGTGAACGAGCGCGAGTTTAATATACAGTTTTAGTACAGTGTTGTTGGTTCTTACCTACATACGCAATACGCAGTAGTATAGCGTACGCGAAAAGCGACCTGCTCGGACCGATTTTAGTTGTACGTTACGTTGCCGAGTATTCATTTATGATTTTGCCAGAGTCGTAGAATTCCACGTGCTCTTCAAAAATGCTGAAAATATTAACTTTTCTAAAAAAATTATTTAAATTTAACCAAGCCGCGGCGGCCTGGCCAAGCGCTCTTTTCTGAGGGGTACGGAGTTTACAAGTTCGAGTTCGTACCTAAATTCGATCACGGAGCCTCCGTTAATCGTCCCGTGGAAACGGCACCGTTTATCAATGCTATCGCAGAAGAAATTCATGGCCTACTGATGTCCAGTGCACAGCGACAACTTCGACGATTTATTGAAGAGTCGTTCGTACGTCGACGATGAACTGCGAGAAGAGGCTTAGCTTTAAGCAGATCGCAGCGTTCACGCACATTGCAGGCGGCGAACATTTTCACCATGCACTCCTTCAGCTGCACTGCGATCTGATTCGACCGCGGTAGGTCCCGAAAATATACGCCGAGCTGAACACCACGCAATTTCACGTAACACTGAACATCGCGAGCACCACGTCACCCTTGCCACGCGAGTCGAGGTAACCGCCATCTTGAAACTGGTGCTCTCGCTGGGCCCGAGAACTCTCGAGAGCTTCCCTCAAAAAACGCTAGGCTGAAACGCAAAAGCCCCAGCGTTGCGTGCGTACGCAGTACGCTTGGGCCTTCTATTGCGTTCTGTGCATGCACACTCTTGGCCCGCAATTTCTTTGCGTACGCAAAGCTTTAGCGTAGAGTTCACTAAAACTTTCTGATGGGAAAGATTTGCGAATAGAGCCCGATAACGCTATCGCGTTCCACTCTTAAAGGCGAAGCTTTAGCGTCCCTAAAGGTTTTGTGGCACTCTCGAAGTAGATTTAATTAGGCGTAAGGAAATGAGATGTGTGCGTGCATGTCACTTGTCCTCTTGTCGTCCGTCGTTTCCGGTTAGAATCGTACTTAACGTTAACCAACTCGTCTGTTTTCTTGTCTTATAAAAAATGTAATGTTATGGAAAAAGTGTTGTCTTTTTTTCTATTGTTGAATGTGTTATATTGAAGATATTGGCAAAGACTGCTATTTCTCACGTGTTGTGAGGCCGCGGCTTGAACAGCACGGATGATAGAACACTAAAACAAAAATAATATAAAAGAAAACTGCTAAGTGGTACGCTTAAAAAAACAATATTCATTACTAAAAAGAAGTCAAGCAAACAACAAGAAAGAAACGCGTAAAACCGGACAGCAATCTTAACATTAAAAAAACAGCAAATTAGATTATAATCGAAGTTAAAATGTTCAAAGCAAGGTTGATCAACCATTGTCGACAGCGGACTTGTAGAGGTTACTAAAAAAAGTAAGGAAGCACATTTACATTTACACAAGGCTAAATTTGTAACTAATTACAGTTACTATGAATCACCCTTTTCTAAAAGTAACTGACCGTTACCTCAGAAAGTAATTGACGTTACTTTCCCGGCGTTACTTTCTACGTTACTGTCTTAGGGTAAGACACAAAACACAAGAGTGTCATGGAAGCGTTTATTGCCGCCACCAGTCGCACTTTTGCTACAATGAAAAACAGGGCTCTTGAAAGTCTCGTCGGACGTCTTGTCTCTTTTCTAAGTGAAGGTGTCTGCCGTCGCGCTGAACACCCTTTCAAACGAGGCACTCACAAATACCAGATGCACTGCATTGCGCGCTTCTCGAAAAAATGGAACAGCTCTCTGCCCTGGTGAAAGCGCAAAGCTTCGTTGTAGTACAGACAATTAAATATAGAATAAAATCAACGTAAGTGAATATATTCTATAAATATATTTTATCCGGCAAATATCGCCAAACGGTTTTACTGTAAAATAGCAAGACACGGTAATTACACGTAACAACTATTTATCTAGAAGTATTGAATGCAATTTTGTATTCATACTTGTAACTCGTGATTTATGCTTGATTTGCATATACATGATCTTTTCACTATAATTCCAACAATTTTTATACTACAACTCCAATGTAACCGAAATAATACAGAACATAACGTTTCTGTGTAAAACAACTAACGGTGATTTTTTCGGTATTTATCGATGGTGTGACGGCCATTTCTATAATATTTTTACATCAAATTATGTCGTTTTCGGTTCAAAGTTTAAGTTGAACTATGTTTTACTGTCAACCTTCCTTTGTTTTCCATTCAAAGCGGATGTTCAATTAGAGTATACTGCGTACCGAGCCATTGACAGCGAAACGTAGATCTCATAAAGCGGGATAGGAAGAACTGATAGTAAGATGCATTCAACAACTTTTCAAAACGTACTTAGCACCCCTCTACACAGAGAGCTGTAATCACAATGAGACCTAAGGTTCGATTGGTTCCTATACTTTTTGATAAAACAATTTTACGACCAAGTACGTATGAGTCATAATCTCATTTCGAATAGACATATTCCTCGCTGTCCTGCTTTAATTTGTGTGGTCGAGCTCTCGTGGAAGTTTTTCTCGAAATATGTCACAATTGAATAAACTGTAGCACGCAATAAACCTTTCGACATTGTAGAAGTGACGTCAAAAGATGGGCGTTAGATGCGTCTGAAATTATCTAGATATCTTCTTCACTAGATGATCTCTTCACGATTTGTTTTTGCCCAGAACCCAATTTGTTTCAACTTGTAAGATTTTGGAGAAATGGTTAGGATCCAAGTGTCTGGAAAAAAATTTTACGACATGTTACTGTGTGAGACGCCCTCTTGAACCTTAATCTAACTCGTTACAAGTACCTACCATATAGGAATGTTCTCTGCAACAGTAGCCTTACTTTTTGTACATATCTTGCGGGAACTCCGTTTGGAGCAATTTGTGTTATAGGCATGTTAGCTTTAGATTGCACAAAAAAAAAGAAACTTTCAACACATTCTGCATGAGCGCATGCAGTATGCGGTCACGCGATTAGCAGTTTTTATGACACCTATGACGCGGAGGCATAATTCTTGAATGATTTACATGTTTCAGGCATCCTTCCTTTGTCAAAAATTGATCGGTAAGTTGAGTAAATTCTATATAAATGGCGGTAAAATCTTTATCCTAATAAATGTGTTTTGTGAGATATATTTGTTATGGTTGTGTTTCATGCATTTATTCACTCATACCAGATTTTGATACCGTTCATATTAACTGACTCTCCTTGTCTTCGATTTTAATAGGGATATTTTTGACAGCTTACAAAATGCATGCCTCCTGCCCCAAAATATATCGATATATATTTAGTCACCCTAGTGCCTTTGACTCTGATATTGGTTGACGAGTTCAGAAGTGAGCTTCAAACAAATTTCCGAACAATTCTATGTACAAAACCCTTGAGGGGTGTGGAGGGGTACCCCCGCGGATTTGGGGAAGGGGGGGGAGGGCACTACTTTTTCTCTTCTCCAGATCCGAGTAGTAAACTTGTTGTTGATGAGTAAAATCAGGGCTGCTACTTTGACAGCCTTGATGGGGAAGGGTGAACGACTAATTATTGTAGGGGAAAAAGAGTAAATTACCGCGAGAGAGGTTTCTAGACGGGGCTCAGCAGACAAATAAAGGTTAATTTCCTTTCTAGGTTTTATTTATTGTTTTCTTTCGCTGTATTTTTGGGGGGTCTTGCTTCCCGGGATAGTTCCTGTAGGGCTTGTTTACTGCGCTTGTCGGTGCACCGACATTCCCATACGAGGGGCAGGCAGCTAGCCGGCGCCCTGCATGTTCCTCGAAGCGGGTCTGGGCCCTGAACGCCCGGCGACGTGGGCATGTAAAACCGAGCACGCCATTCCGAAGTGATGGCGGAGCACGTTTGGACTGCAGCTTTGGAAGTAATCCGTTAGAGCTAACGAAATTATTAGTAGCCCTTTACCTTTCTAGTAATTTTGAAATTAATCTAATATTTTCCTGGAATGCAGTTTATTTTAATATAATTACTTACTCAGTAACAAATTGTCACCTGTTAACCGTTACTTATAATTGTTTATATTAAAAACATTTTGTCTTGAGATTTCAAACGAAATAAAAATAAGATTGTGTTGTTTGGGGTCGCTTTACCGGGGGGGGGGGGGGGGGGCATAGTGGTATGGAGTAGGGTAGCAGAGGAGGAATTTAACTCTTCTATCTCCTAGTACAATATAAAGAGAGCCCCGAAGCTCAGTAAACAAAGAAGGAACCGGAAATCTTCGCAGGCAATAGGGGAGTTATAGGGTTACTCCAGCGATTTTTTTATGGTCGCTGAATTGCCTTGATATTGGCTCGACACACCAATAGACACGGCGTTACCAATCCCCCAAGTATTGCGTGAAAATCAAAAACAAAAAGTTTCAAAGTTATAAAAAGTTTGAAATTCGTTCTCATCATATTTCTCAAACCGAGAGTTAATACTTGCAGCGCTAAAGTGCGACTAGAGAAATGGTACAAACTAGGCAGTAAACAGCGTGCCAAAATACAATAAGTTTGATGGTGGTAAAACATGCGTGGAAGTTCATTCAATGAGAAGCACGAAAAAACGCTGGACAGACTCCGTCTGTCCAGCGTTTTTTAGACTTTTAGGCCGTGCAGGTACTCTTAGACTCTGTCTAAGACTACCTGCACGGCCTAAAAGTCTGCACCATTTGAGTCATCACAGCACTGTAAAGCTCGGTGAAATGTGAATGTTGGTTTCGTCATCAACTTCATTTACGCCTTTCTCAATATCTATTTGAATTTCCGTAATGAATAAAGACCGGGTATTCAGACAATGCTATTTTTGGTAGCTCCTAAAACGGCCGCAGTATCCATATAAAAACATCAGGGTCGCTTTGACGAACCTAGCGCGCTACTGTTCGCTCGCTTTTTGCAGGAAGAGCAGGCCTCTGAGCCTTCAGCACTGGATTCGTTTTGTGGTGACAGAAGAATTGAAGAGTACTGGACCATAAAAATGTCACATGACACCAAACTCTCTAAACTGAAACCCTGATATTTTTCTCAAGCAAAGATAATTATCGGAAAGTTCGTGCGATCCAGTCCCAGGCCGAGCACAGATCTCACAAGCGCAAGGACGTGAATAATGACATAAGCAGTGCCCCGAGATCAAGCTAAAAGTCGAAATAATAGGTATCTTTTGAGCCTTTTGCTTTAATAATAAGAGTAGTCACCTCACCTGTTGTCACAGAATTCGACTGTGTTTATCTTTGTTTGGAGTTTTCGCGAGGGAGCGCGTCAAGGTCGTCGGACGCCCCTTGCCCCACGGGCAGCAACCCCGGAAGTGTATTTTACATGGGGGGGGGGGGGGGGGGGGGGCTAGGGGTCGGAAAAAAAAGAAGGAGGGAAGGGGGAGGGGACGGAGTGAAAAAAATATGAAAAAAAAACATTATTAATATTTTACTGTTTATAGAAGGTTTATTATCACTACCTATACCGTGTGCCCATACATTCAGACTAGGACGAGTGCGCCTCTTCAAAGTCATCAACATTCCAACCCGATATTGTCTCATGACCCCTTTAATTACAGACTTTTTTTTCAATTTATATATTTACTCATATATTACATATCGGGACTTAAACAATAAAGCAAAACATACAACAAAGTAATCATGGTGGGTATCTAGGGCTCAAACCGCCTCGTCCACCCTCTTCTTATAACTGAACTCTCGTGTCCCAAACTAACATACTTCTGCATACAAATAATACAAGAAATAATTAAGACTAAATGTGATTGTGATATAGCAAACTCTATCATTTTGGGCGCATTATCGGGCATCTCTTACGAAGATCAAGGAGGTATTTTCGAACTCCTCTCCTACATGCTCTGTTTTAAAGGTAAAATGTTTCCATTAGTCTTGGAAATGGTCTTCTTTCTTCTAAGTTCAATAATTTAGAACTTCGCAGCCATTTAGACGTATTACTCTAAGCCATAGGTGGCCAGGCTGACCCGGTCTAAGAGCCGCAAACAAAACCACTAAACTTCCAAGGGCCGCCTGAAAGAGTGAAGGCGGGAAAAAAAAAGGAAAAGGGAGGGGGTCCAAACATTTTTTAGACCAGTAAATGAAACTTCAACTACTTTAGGTCCATGAAAGTGAAAAGAAGTCCAACCGTACGTACGTATGGTAGCGGTAGCACAGGACCAAACCGCAACCTGTCTCAATTTAAAACTTTTTCCTTTTCTCTTCTTGGGTAAGTGCTCAGGTGACCGGAAAGGAGGGGGAGTATCAGGAATACTAGGGAGCCACGAGCCGCAATTTAACACGCAAAAGCCGCAGCTTGGCCACACCTGCTCTAAGCTAAGAATAAAAGTCATACCTCAGAGGCTCACAAAAAACAAAAACAAATTTGCAGCGATTATATTTTTTATGGCAGAAAAGGTGTCTCGCACTGGCAGATCAGACACGGACTCCAGAGCAGTTACTTGCAGTCACTGCCTCTCGAAAACTTTTGGGGTGTGTGTGTGTGTGTGGGGAAAGGAGGGAGGGCCAATTGAAAACTTTTGGGGGACATCTCAAGAGCCAGATCCTTGAAACGCCTGTTAGTGGTTAGAAAGGAATGCTTCGGGAGGTTCACCGATTTTTCTTTTTGTTTGTTTTAAACTTGTCGTTTCGGAGGAAACTTTCCATATGGAACTGCGTTAAAAGACCAAAAATATCCGAAAAAATAATGTATAGCATGTATGTTGCTCGTGTAGCCTTCGGCAACACTTGCTTGCCTTCCAATTAACAATTGTCCGTACAACGCGTCGAAGGTGCCCCAGTAAAATAGAGAACTCCGTGGCCGTCCTTTCGTCTGGTTTCAATTAGAAGAGACCTCAAAGGCACCGCCAACGTCGGCAGCTTTCCTCCCTCCGATAAGGAGGGTCTAAGGCAACGCTTACATTTTGTTGCTCTGGCAGTTTTTTATAACGAGCTCACAAACACCAGCTCGTCTAGAAAATTCAGACTTTTGCCTATCTCAAATACTCAAGATACTATATTTCAGATACTTTTTGAAGTATCTTGGTATATTGCAAATACCTTTGATAAAAGTATTTGATACTCTATTTTCATTACATTTCTGAGTATCTTGTACTCATCATCTCAAATACATTTTTGACATTCCGCCATTTTCCGAGTTTTTCGGTATGAAGTGGCGTGGGCATGGCATGAGCAAACGTGAACATTCCTTCGAGCAACAAAATCCTGTTGCTTGCTCCGATTAGCTACGGTGACTTTGATTAAACTCGTGAAAAAAAAAAACAAAAAAAACTTCGCTGTTTTGCCGATTGTGACTCATATTTCATTCTAAGGTTCTTACTCTGAAGGTTTTCCCTCGCCTTCCCAAAGGCTCCTTTTGTTTTTTAAGGTTTCCCCGGAAACTCCTCAAACATAAGGGGTGGTTTTGCGGAAGTAAAGGTTGCCACACTGAGGCGCAACGCAGACCGGGGAACGGCCTACGACAACAATGCAGACTTGAGTGTCATGAAGATAACAAATAAAAAAAAAAGAAGTGGACACAAAAAAAAAGATTTTTGTTTAGTTTGTATATTTAACCCCGCTACGGCAAAACGTCGAGGTTTTCTTTTGTTTATTTTTCTTTTGCTCGTCAGTCCGGCACTTATTGATCTCGCGAACACTGTCTGTAAGCGAACATAGATAAGCAGAGAACAGGACAGGAAACGAACTAAAAGCTAGATGACCTCTTAAAATCCCAACAAAGCGTCCCCCAACGTTGAGTGCCTTTCTGAACGCAACCTACTTGAAGAAGGTGCGACTACTGCTGCGTCTATTATGTGGGTTCTCTTTGTTATCCATTCAGTCATATCCGAGTCCCAAGTTCGTTTATAGTGAACTGCCCATACAGGGAATATGAATTGTAGTTAAGCGATGCGCGTCTAAGGTGCCCCGCAGGACGTGATACTCAGCGATGTCATATATAGCTGAAAGCGACCTCTTTATTTCTGTCCCAAAAATGTTTTGTAACATATATCAGTGATATTGCCACGCGCGCGCGATATTGCCGAGCGAGCGCGTGGCCGAATGGTTACCGCGCTTGGCTCCCGCGCGGAGCCTGCGGGTTCGATTCCGAAGAGCGGAGTACTCCTCGTTTCTTTATTCTTTCAATTTGACATTCTCGTAAGTTCGAGGACCTTGTCGTGTGATCGAGTTACGAATGTTTTACGCGCCGAACGTTCTACGCCGAATGTTCCAGAAACCCACGCGGGTATAAAAGGTGCTCCGCGTGGCGGTCCGGAGTCAGTCTCGCCCCAGTGCTCGATACTGCTATTTCGCCGACGTCGACGCCTGCGACGCTAGCCTTTCTCTATTCTGTTTTGGGCACAAGTTCGCCCCATTAAACGTTAGTGTCTTCAGTTATTCGCCACCTCATCATTTGTCATTCGTGACAATATCCTGCTCCTTATAGTTGGACTGCATAAAACAACCCTACGATGTTCCTTTTTTCCGTTTTCTGTTGTTACGTGCTAATACACCATTCTGGTAAACCACATTTGTGCAACTGTATAATTGTCGTTTTCACTGACGTCGATACAAATTACGCAATGCGGATGTATCTTCAAAAGTTATTGTATTACATTTCTAAGTATTTATACTCCACTAAAGATACTTTACAGCGAAAGTAGTAGTATTTGAAATACTTTATGAAGCGGGGATTTAGTAACTTAACTTAAATACTTTTATCGAGTATTTTGTCTAACATTGAAAAAAACCGCTTCCCTGTCGAAGGAAAAAAAAGGAGGGGGGGATTGGCACGACGTGAGAAAGCCAGGGCCCAGATGCTCCTCGTAGTTTTGTTCCACCTTTAGGTCTGAGCTGTTCTGAACTAAAATCGACTAGCATATTTTTTCCCTGAAATTTCTGGGGACCAGCACTGCACTGCAGCCCCCTTAGCCCCCAGGCAGCACCAACTGTCTGGCCAGTCTCTGGCCAGTCATCCTCTGGCCGTTCATTTTTGTCTGGCCATTCTCTGGCCAGGGATGTTCCTAAGATGCTCCTACATGGTCATTTGGCCAAGTAAAAGTAGAACGGCCAAACTCTGGCCGAAGAGTGGCCGAAATGTGGCCGAACACTCAGAATGTGACCGGCCAAAGGACGGCCAGCTTGTGGCCGTTGATTGGCTGGTTTCAATTGGCCATCCTCTGGCCACTCAGCCCTAGCCACAGTTAAGCCGTTCAACTCTGGCCAGATTGAGGCCATTCAGCTTTGGCCAAATGAAGGCCGTTCAGCTTTGGCCAGATGAAGGCCATCCATCTCTGGCCGAATTAAGGCCGCTCACCTTTGGCCAGATTGAGGCCATTCAGCTTTGGCCAGATTAAGGCCGTCCTACTCTGGCCGAATTAAGGCCGCTCACCTTTGGCCAGATTGAGGCTGTTCAGCTTTGGCCAGATTAAGGCCATCCTACTCTGGCCGAATTAAGGCCGCTCACCTTTGGCCAGATTGAGGCCGTTCAGCATTGGCCAGGTTATGGCTGTTCAACTATGGCCAAAGTAAGGCCGTTCTATTTCGGCCAGAAGCAGGCTGTTGAACTTTTGCCAGAGTCAGGCCATTGAACTTTTGCGGGTCAGGCCGATTTGATAAACAAAACCATGCATATAGGCTATTCAATTGAGACCAGGCTCGGGTCCTTCAACTTTGACCAGAGTCCAGACATCTAAAGGCCTGGACTCTGGTCAAAGTTTAACAACCATCTTGGCTAAAGAATAGCTATGAATTTTTAGCCAGAGCCAGTTCTTTCAAAAGGGAGCCCAGGAATAATGCTAAAAAAACTGCTTTGATACATATACTTCTTTCCTTTATTTTTTTCTGTGTATGCTCTATTTCTTGCTTGCCCTACGGAGACTGCGTCCTCCGTCACGGTCATTAGATGTGTAAATCCATTTCTTGGCGACGGACGCCACAGTTGCCTTGTCTGCCTCTTCGAACTTGGGCTTCAGTGCAGCTGAAAAAAATTAAAATGATATGCATCGGTCAGATATGCAAAAAAAAAACTATCAAGTGAGCAAATCATTCATAACAATTCTTGCCTGCAGGACATGGAATACAGTCAAACCCGTTTCTATCGAACTCGCAAAAAACCGTCTACCAGTTCGATATAGCGGGTAATTTGACAACAAACAAGCACACCACATTTAGAAAAGTCGACGTGGCCACGCGGGAGAAAAAAGACAGCTTGCTCTGCGAGCTGGCTTTCCCCCAACACAGACGGCCGCGTTGGGGGAAACCTAACTTGCAGTGCAAAACGGCGCTCTTGGCAGTTCGGGCAGGCCGGTCGACGCGGCTGCCCGGAAGAAAAAGGCAGCTTGCTCTGCGAGCTGACTTTCCCCAACGCACCCGCCTGCATTGGGGGAAAGCTAACTTCTGGGCGCAATTTTGCGCTGCTTGAAGTTTGATATATCGGTAGCGGCTGCTATTTTTGTTCGATGTAACCGTAGTTTTTGCTATATATTATCACTGCAACATTACTGTGCACAAAAACTGTTCGATATAAGGGATAATTTGATGTAAACGGGTTCGATATGGTCGGGTTTGACTGTATTTATGTCAAAGACAAATTCACACCATACCATAGGCAAATCAATCATATACTACAATAATGGTAAAACATGAGTACAAACATCCTGATTGCTTGCTAAGTTCAATGCATCCAGGTGTGTGCAATAGCATTATTTAAATTCATATGCTGCTACAATAGTTTTATGTTATCAGTAAATCAACTAAAAAGCCCTGTTCGCATGTAGGACAGTAAGAGGTATATATAAATGTTGGAAAACTATTCCACTCTGTAAGAAAAGCATAGTCTTGGGAACCTTTCAAAACATGATTGTGGCACCATTTTAGGCAGAATGAGGTTATTTGCCTTTGGACTCTTTTCCCTAAAATTGTGCCAGTGTTTAACAATTATTAATTACTATATTGTTATGTCATTTTCAACAGCACTTTCAGTTGAGTTCTAACCCATCAGAAATTAGAAATGGTGGAACCGAAGGGCAAGAAGACCGAACATGCAGTCGTATATGATTGTGGTAGAAAAAAGTAAAAACGTTGAAGTGTTTTGAGGAATTAGACAGCAAGGTTATGGTCTACCTCGAATGAATGCCACATTTCCCCTATAGATGAGCAATTTAGCCAGTGCAGAACGACTGCTAGTCTGGGGTATTTAACATGCATCATGCAGTAGTGCTTAGATGTCTTTCTTTAAGATGTGACTTCATGATGTGCACATGCATAAAATGAGAATGTGAATACCACTTTCCATACATACAAAGAGATAAGGTAGCACCCGAAACCAAACGCGACTTCACTATGGAGTTTCTGCGTGAATCTCCCAATGATTTTAGGGTAAGTTCTAGTGCCGTGTTTGATAATCCCTGGACAATCGAAATTCGTAAGGGCAAAACAATCGGGATCTCATGTTAAGAACCTAGTGGAACCTACCCAGAACAAGCGCCAGGATGTTGCCCTGCAAGCTGAAGGCCTCCTTGGTTCCTTGCGATCCTGCCCAGCTGCAGGATGCAGCCACAGAATTCCCTACCAGCTGTGTAAGGACGAGCCTGGTTGCCACCTTATGATTATTTCCGCCATTCTGGCGGAAATATGCTGCCTAATGAAGCAGAAAAAGAACACATGAGCCGCGACGGACATTTCTTGACCAATGGGAAGCCTAGGTGAGTGGGCGCCGCCATTAATTTCGGTGCAAACAACCCTCGTTGCCATGGCACCTGCCAGTGGCAACGCTGATTGTGTGCACCGAAAGTAATGGCGGCACCCTCGTTATTTGAAACAGCGTAACGGGAGACGCCTAAACCCGGTAATGGTCAGGAATTGGATGAAGATTATTATAAACCAATCGCCTGGTTGCCCAGCAGAAAGCAATAGCGAGTTCGTTTCACGGCACTCGATGTCCACGCGTCGCCCTCTGCGGCGAAAAGCGAAGTCTCGTTTCGGCCGGCACTCCACCGAGTGGCTGCACTCTCCCGGGATTCGTTTCAGCGGCGGCAGCCCACGCGTGCGTGCACCCGCTGCACCGAGAAAATCGGGCGTGCGCCGAAATGCAATCCCGTCGTGCCTCAGCTCCGGCGAGGCCCGCGGAGGCGCGGAGCAGACGACGAGGGTTCGATCTGCTACCGGGACGTCAGCGGAACCGAGCGCCAGCCAGAGGCGGGTGCCTACTGGCCGGAATCGCGTTTCGCGGGCAGCAGGAATCAAACGCGAGCGTGAATTGTGAGCGTCTGCTATTTCATGAAGGAAGCAATTGACAAACCGTGCTTATGTGGAGGTTTTGAGTCGTTTGCCGTTGCCGCTGACCACAACGCTGATATATACCAGAGTGCAAAGAAATGCCCAGAACAAAACGCGCATCAGCGGCCCCCGAGATGTTTATCAACATGAGTGTGCGGGTGAAGAATTGAACATTTGTCGACAAAACTCCCCCGGCAGAAACCTTTGACTGCCCAATGAGCATCGGAGAAAGCCGAACGCAGTGGGCTTTGCGCTGAGGCTTGGGCAACATCATCATGTTTAACATTTACCTACGTCAGCTAATTCGCCCGCCGCATTTTTGTTCGAGAAAGCTCTCGCCCCTGGTACGCCCTCACCAAGGCTAATATCTGATCCACCTGCAATGACGATCGAAATCGAAAGTCCCACGAAGAGTTTTGCTGGATATTCCAGCAGTCTAGTTTTAAGCCGTACCTTTCCAGCGGTTCACGCAGTATCACCATGCCCAAACGGATCAAGCTTACTGCTCAAGGCCAGCATCATCAGTTTTCTTCAGTGTAAACGGTTATAGAATTGAGAAAGATCGCAACCAACTGCTTTGTAGACAGCTGGTTGCGGGAATTCACGCCGAATCTGTAACCTATCTCTTCGATAGACAGGTTGGTTCGGAAGTCATCGCAGCCATAAGCTACAGGCCGCAGCGACCAACGTTTGTACAGGGTCCGGATCGAGAAAAGTCAGCCCTACTTTTCGGCCCGCGTAAAAAACTACGCATCGCCAGAACGCTCAAACTACCGCCAGAATGTAACCCTGGCGGTCCCAAGCAAAGATGCCAAAGTTTCAGGAACATGAGCTGCACCTGGACTCAAAGATAAAGAGAAAAGCGAGAAATCTCTACGGAGGAGTGCTCCGACCCCGGAGAGACGCGGACGGTGTACGGTCCGCTTTGCGTTGCATCGACGCCGGTGGCGCCACCACACGCGTGCGGGGTTGGCGGGGTTATCACGGGCATCTGCCGGGCTTGGCGGCAAATTCGGAATTGTTCTCTATCATTTCTGAAGGTTTCGCCCAGGCGCACGACCTTCACTGCAACGTCGGTGCGCGGGGCGGTCTGGGATTGGGTTGTCTCTTCCGGCGTCTCGCTGGGTATGACGTCATGCCGGGATCCTGCCCTCTTTAAACGTCCTCGACGCCTATACCGCACCGCCGTAATGCATCGAGGGAACTTTAGTCTTTCAGCGCGTGCGGGAACCCTCGCTGGAGGTTTACGCGGCAGAGCACGAGAGAGGCACGAGCTGTCTCGTTACTGGGTCGCCTCGCCTTCTGGGGAGCCAAAGCTGCTGACGGCTTTCCACGCGCGCGCCGAGACGCTTGGCGAGATCGGTCTATTGTGCTGGATCTTTATACAGCCGCATTCGCAACCGCTTTGCGAACGCGGATCCGCTTCCAGTGTGAATGAGCGGTTATTCGTCACATAATTCGTTCCCTGAAGTTCAGCCACGCTGCCGAATCGCCGGTTGCTTTTCTGCTGCTTCGACGCTCTTTCTCTTTACTTATTCTGTTTGGCACAAGTTCGCCGATTAAACCTTTATTTTTCAGTTCACTGTTCGTCCTCTGGTCACTTTCATTCGTGACAATATGAATCTGATCACATTGAAATATGTGTAATTGCCCTCTAAAATCTTCGATAACGGCGCACAGGCAATTTTATATTTTTCATCGCGTCGGTGATTTTGTTGTGCATGAGCCCCGCGGTGTGGCTCAGGAAGATTTTCGCCTTTTGTTCTGCCCACATTTGCTGAAGATGTGAGCTCGGAGCGTAGGCAAATGGCCCCCTTGCACGAGAACTGGCGCAGCCGTTCGCGTTCCAAAGAAGCTCGTGCAGATAAAAACAAGCGAAGGACCAGGGATGTCTAATTCAGGATATAGAAAAAGACCCCACTGTATCGAAGCGCCACCACACACGATTTCTCGCATTGATATACAGGCCTGGAAGGCAATCCCACCGCCATCTGTGGGTTCACAATCACACTAACCAAGGGTGGGGTTGCACCTTAAATCGTCTTTAGGTAATATTCACTGCCGGCCATATATGTATGCGCGGCTGCTGAGCGCGTACTGACGGCGAGCTTCCGCACTTATTTCGTAACGTGTATTCCGCACCATCAAGATGGCCGGTCTTAGCAGTCTATTAATGAGAGCTCTACACATCGCTCTCAAAACTGGCGCCTAGTGAATACCCCTATACTCCGTTTCATACTTAGTATACACCACTGTCAAGCCTACTGAAGCTCGCGCGTGACTTCATCTATGGTTTTGTTTGCACGAGAACGCGTCCAGATCAACAGGGAGATCCAACCTTAAGGGGAGTGCAAGTTTGTCTGCTTCTTGCACAGGGGTTGCGATGATGTCAGAACGCCGTGCTCAATTATTGGCTGATTGAAAAAAAATGGAGGGTAGACCTCAATCCATCTAGCACTGTGGTCTACCCACTATCCCTTCAATCAATACCAATCAGAGTACGACATCATTCTGACGTCACCGCAGCTCCTGCGCAAGAATTAGAAAACTTGCTGTCCACATACTTGCGCCAGCAGCATTGACAGCATTGCACACTACGTATGAAACAAATCATAGACAGGTTTGTCATTTAAGCAGGGGTGGACTTAAAAACAGCCAGATAATACAGCAGCCTAGGACGGCAGGATTTCGGGGGCGGCCATTTTGTGGCCGCCCCCGAATCAATTGGATTTTGTTTTCCAAATATAGCTCCGAAGTTGGCTACTTTGAGAATTCTAGCTCGAAATCTAGCTATTTTTAAAAATGTTTACTCTAAACTTAGCTACTCCCCCCGCTCAACCCCCGTTCCCCATGGCCACTGACTACGGGGAGAGGTGATTGGAGGGGAGAGGAGGCGGTGCTGCTAAAGGCTGATTAGGGCGGGGAGATGCTAAGTCCGCCTCTGCATGTAAGTCCTTTTGCAGCAAATGAGCACAACTTTAATCAGTTGAACTATATATACTCTTTTTTTTTACTAAGCGCGTGCTATAACTGCCTGCAACGTTCTTACATATATCAGTTGACGAGCTGCGCGAAAGAGCAGCTTTCGAAATCTGTTCCTCTCTGTGGCCGGCTCGTCACGCGATCGGGTGCGGGCAGATAGCGTTCCTAGCGCCACCGACTTCAATTCTTCCATGGAAAAAGCTCGATAGAATTCCTTTCCACCATAGGTAATTTAGATCCAACGTTTCGCCCATTCCGCGGCTTGAGTCCATTGTGGGGGCCACTGGTGGGGGCTGATAGTGTAGCGAGCGCCATCGAGCGCACGCGCCGTGAAAACGCGCCAGGCGTTCAATCACTTCGCGCTTTCCAAATTTGTCCGCCTCCTTCATTTCTGTGTCCTCACCACTTTTTACCTTGCTCCAACTTGGTTCCCCCTCGCAGTTTAGGAGAGGAGAGCCCTAAGAGGATCATCTTCTCTGCCGAAAACCGAGGTTGTACGTCGGCCTTTAAGCGCAAGCCAGAGCCGAATTAGCAAGCGCCAGCATGTGGTCATGAACATGCAGTGCTTGCTCTGCACGAACTCGCGTGCTTGGCAAAAAATTGGGTTGTGGGGATATTTATAGACGCTTTGCAGCAGCTGTGCATGGGCGCCGCCATAACTGACCTTCAGTTTTTGTTCCCTCTTATTCCTTTCGCTTGACTTCATCATTTCCACAGCAGGACAGGTTATTGCCATTTTAAGTGTTACTGTGTCCTTCTCCCCAGCATAGGCCGTTGTGGAGACTCGTCAACACCCGCTTCAGTGGCTCGGCATCTCGGTAAGACCAGAGAAGGGCGGCTATGACGGCTCAATCTGGCGCGTGTGTAAAGCGTCTATACAGCGTGTAGTTGGTCAGCCATTTAAAATTGCGACGAGTCACTCGCTGTAGATGACCAATTTAGCCAGTGCAGTACAACCACTACTGCCTGGGGTTTTTAACGTGCACCACGCAGTAGTGATACACGACCGCACGCCGGTACGATGCTCATTCAGATCGAAACGGGCAGGGGTGGGGCTCGAACCCAGGATCCCTGGGTTCGAGCCCCTGGGTTCTGCAGCGCCAGCTTTCGCTCCAAGCGCGTCGACCATTAGCCCACTCGGTCACCGAGTGGGCTAAAGCGTGGTGGAAATTCTTGGTCGCAATGGCATACATAGCATGTCCTTTACATCTAAATGACGTTGTTTTGAGTGAGAAGGCGTATAAAATTGAATAAACACGAAAAATACAATTTTACGCGACCCCTGGTGAGCATCGTGGAAAGCTCGCTTCGTGACGTGCGCATTCTCATTCGCCTCAAAAGACAGACGGAGCCAAGCCAAGCCAGGTGCTAAGCCGGGTCGCGTTTGTTATTGTTAGTACCACGCGGGCTCTGCCCCATATTTTGGATTTCCGCGACCTCGGCTGGTCGGCGTTCGGCATTGCCTTTTGCGATCTCTTTACTAGTATGGCGACGTATAAAATCGTCGGTAGCAGCAGTAGCAGCAGCACCAGCAGTTCCGCGGCATAACTTCCAAAACACCAGTACCAGCCGCTTTGAGAACAGCCGCCGAGCGAAGAATCAAGGCGAGCACCAACGAACGAGGAGAATGCGCGGAGGCACCAGGGGCGCTGGGAGCGCCGAGAATGCGCACGTCAGTTCCGCTACGCCTGCTCTCTGAAGGACTTGCTCGCGCCGGCGGCTTCCGGCCGAGGATTCGCTCTTAATTCAAAGAAATACAATAATTCGGGCACCATCTGACGGATTGAATATCGTTTTTAGGTACAGTACCATCCCGTGAAGCCCGCTCGGGCAATAATTATGAGAATTCAAATATCGGTTCAGCATCCCTTTATACAAAGGTAGAGTAGAGGTCACTCGTTCTGTATTTGGTTAGAGCCGGTGATTTGGGAACGCTAATTCCCCACTTTGTAACTGCCACCTTCACCTACAGCTTGGGTGGATCAGTTCCAACCAATAAAGCACGAGCACTGCCATCCAGAGGCAGTGGCTAGTAGGCCTGTATATTCATAGCCTCACCTATACTCAGAAAGCCTGGCAGTTCGAAGACGGAGCCATAGAGTGCCCGGTAGCAGATTTGGGTCGCCAGGATATGGTAGCAAAGAGCGTTTCTCGTGGAGTCTGGTATTAAGCGCACAGCTTTTGCAGCGGCGAGGACCCGAAACATGGTTCTCGAAATCCGACGAGAAAAGAAGCGGCAGCCCGAGGAACGCGAGAACCACGAGCGGACATTCCATCGCTCGGGACAAGTGTGTTTCGGCGTCTCGCCACAGCGGGGCACCGTCACATGACCCTTGTCTGCCGCTCTACCTTTTATCTGCCAGGCTCTGTCAGTATAGGGGAGGCTATGGTATATGCAATTACTGTCTACAAGCAGAATGTTTTAGTAGATAGTTTTTAGTTTTCAGTCCTCTCCGAACCCAGCCAACTGAGGACGCGCGGCCCATTAGGACTGGTTCACACGGCCCCATTTGCTTAAATTGCGCTACGTTCGAAAGCTTACGCCACAAGTCACCGGGACATCTGTGTTTTCTATTAAGCCATTAAGATTGCCTGGCACGCGGCATTCGAAGCACGCATGTTTCGACGACTAAGTAAACGGTGGTGTGTGAGCCTTCCCGGCTATGTTCCGGGTCTTCGCGAAAAATATCCGATAGGGTCCGGGGTAGGGGACAAAACAGACACATCCATTCATTTATTTAATGCATTGCAAAAAAAAAAAAAGAACAGCTCTCTTTAAAATTTGCCCTAAAACAAGCCGGATTCCGTTCGATCGTCTTGAAGTGACTGTCGTCGACACTCCATATTGGAAATGCTCTGTTATTTGAGATTTCTCTAAAATGAATCCTGCTCAGACGACGCGGCACCATGGGGCACGTACGATATATGTTGTTCGATTGATGAGACTCGTCGGATTTTATGCTGTGAGCGGGGAATACCCATACCATTCGGCCATCTTGTGTGGTCAAATAGTTTTGAGAGTTAAGAGCTTGGTAGATTCACAAGCTCGGTGTATAATATCGTAAAAAATCAACATAAAATGAAACAAACATTTGTGTTGCATTTGTTCTCTCGCGCGCGGACTCACCAAAAATGGCTCTCTTTTGTTTGGCTTGGTTCCCAAAAAAGTAGAACCCTTTTTTTACCATTTTTGGTAGAGAGGACGTGCTCGTATCTCCCAACTGCACTGACGCGGAGCCCGTAGATGGCAACATACGACACTGTGGTGAGCGCGTTCGAAAAACACTTCATACCTCGAAAGAACGCTATCTACCAACGAGCGAAGTTTAACTTCCGTAAACAACAGCCGCACGAAGCTGCCGACGCCTTTGGGACCGATATTTTCAAGATGGCAAACAAGTGCGAATACAGGGCCCCAACAAACAAACAGATCAAAGAGTCAAGACATCCTCGTAGTTGGCCTCCAGGACATGAATCACGGTGAAAAACTGCTACTCAACGCCATGCTCACTTTAGAAAAATCGCATCGCAGCGGCACAAATCTAGAAAGTAGTAAAGCAGCAAAAACAAAACAAAAAAAGAATGGATTCGGAAAACCGACTTTCTAAGTTCAAGAAGTCCGAAACCCGGCTCACTGAGAGAATTGCTGCAAAGAAATGAGAAACCTCCCTTCCGAGCGTTCCATAAACAGTTCAAGATAAAGAGTGATGAAGCAGTACGCTGCAGGTGGTACGGCGGAGCACATGACTGCACAAACAATTAGTGTCCTGCCAGAAGCAAAACGTGTCACCACTGCAAAAAACGAGGACATGTATGCGCTCAGTGCGCATGTTACAGAAGCCCAAAAACGAAGTGTTGCCAAGTTCTGCAAACCACACCAAAAGATTTGAAGAAGTGCTACTCGGTGAAGTTCAAACACTCAACTGCAGAACCAACTAGAAGCGGAAACATCTTGAAGCGCCATTTTTTTTTGACAGAAAATAAAAAAAGGAACACAAAATTCGTGCTGTTTGCCGTCTCCACAGCGCAGATAACCTGCCGCCTCAGACGTTCAGGGCCCACCTACATGGCACTGTTTAGCAGACATGGATGTAACTACATTCCTGTGACAAAATTACTGAAACTTAGTTAATTTTTGCTGTAATGAGTAATGCAACAAATTATTTTCTGTGCTGATAATTTAGTAATGTAATGAATTACTCCCAGGTTGTAATTTTGAAAAAACTACCCATTACGCGAAGTGGATGGAAAGAAATTTTCGAGTCATGACATATCTGGACGGCCATGTCTTCGTTCACGAAACACCTAGCACGACGGATGTACGGCGCCACGTCATCAGGAAGGGTGTCAGGTCACGCCACTAATATCATCACATTTTAAAATCTAAGTCGAAGAGGTTAGTGTAAAAGCTCCTTGGCAATGTTCCAGAACGTTTCGTGAGTTGCTTTGTCCTTGACAGGTCAAGGTGGTTTCATGTTGGAAACGACAAAAAGCGAGCAAAGCATGTGCTGCGGAAACTAGTGTCTATTCTTGATTCGGCCGCGATATGCCTCCGTGAGTTTTCCTTTGCCTTCACCTCAAGAAGTTTAATCAGGGAAAGTCTAACGCGCTGATATTGCCGCTGGCTCGTTGGAGAAAAACCCAATTTAGCAGGCACCCACCACCCCTCTTCTTCGCTGGCGGAGTGTCCGCTCAGAAAACATCCGGCCTCCTTGAGTAAGGACCGGCGATACGTTTTACATTTGTGTTTTGGAACAACCCACCCTAAAACAACATGGCGGCCGGTAAGCGAGAACCGAGTCGAAAGGCTTCTCCAGCTGCACGGCTTTTCACTAGAGTGACAGCGCAGGGCCCATATATGCCTTTTCCGCGTCTTTTACGCGCATTGCGACATTCAAAACATCCGTCTTCGAGCACCGGCCCCATACTTCGTACGGAAAAGACGGCAGTATTGGCGTGTGGCGGTTCGGCGCCTAGGACCACGTAGTGTTATTGATATAGCCTCCACCAGATGGCGCTCAAAACGGCAAAAAGAAAAGTCGACGGGGCACCTTTTTATCTTCCTCGCCATTCATACACAAACAAATAAGGATATACAATACACTGCACTGACATGCAGGCAGACAAACGCACAAACAGCAGCACGACAGCGAAACCAATCTCGCATACTTCTACGAATGACTAGTTCACCCGGCCGCTAATATGGCAGTCTTATTTTTGAATTCGGCTTGACCGATTACTTTCACACTTGTCGCATAAACACGTAGAGGCTGACCTAACATTAATTCTACTTAACATTGCTTTGTCATTTTTCAAGGAAATTGTTTATATCTCTTAACCCAGGGCCTTGAAAAAAGTATCAGTGGATCAATTATCTAAAATATCAAAATTACTGCTTACTAATGACTTGATGACTCATGTTGAAAATGAAGTATTGACGGTGGTTCTTATTTAAGGGTAACCAAATGATTAAATTTTAGTTAATTATCCAAGTACCGCGACGATTATTCTCCTATCTAAAATCCGCCGAGCCCCAAAACACACGGGGAACACGGCATTCATATAACCACTTTTATCAATATATTTTGGATTCAAAATCCCACTACCCCGTTCATTGCCGTAAAATAACACGCACTTCTGGGGAACGGTAATGGGCTAAGAATATGCCACGAAAGTTGAAATCATTCTCACATTTTTGAATGGGTAGAACTACATCTCTATCGAGCAATTTTGAACCGCGAACGCCAAATTGTTTCTGATCTAAACCTCCCTTTGTACTGCGACAAAGCTGGTGTTTGGGCATTTCCATTACTTAATGCGAGTCTTTTGTGTTCCCTTTTGAAATCTCAAAAGATTACAAAAGTTTGTGTTTCAAATACTGGTGCAGCTCATACGTCCATAACTTTAAACTAAATAAATCAGTTTGAAGGTAGAACTGAAGTCAGCATTGGTTCCGCTCACACAAGTCACGATATGCAGCACACGTGACGTGACGACAAGACGCAGCCGAACACACCGATGAGGTGAAAGGAAACCAGCCGAATCTTGCTTCACAGATGCACAGCGGCCCCTCCACGTCGCGGCGATCGCCCAGTGTTGTTAGGTAGTTTTCTATTACTGCTAAAATGCTTTCCTCGTTATTGTTGGGGAATGAACAACAAAGAAGAGAACAGCCTTGAGTTGCATTCTATTTTACACCAGTCTCAAGTGATTCAGCATAATGGTAAACCGAACCGCTGTTTTTCCTGTTAACCGCAAAAGGCATAGGCGAGCGCTGGTACCAGTATCGTCAGGGAGAGAATGAACGCATTTCCTCCCCTTTTCGACTTCCGATAAAAGGCGCGCCGGGCTGGTGGTCGGGCCAACGCCTCCTAGATAAGAACCCCAGTGCTGAATTTTGCTGCGTCATTAAAGAAGGCCACCGTAGGCCAAATATTGGAGGCGACTTCGGCCTCGACGTTCGGCTAGGAGTCGTGCTCTTAGTGATTGGACACTAACTCCATCCGAAACGCTGACGCACCACTCGGGTCCAATCTCTGTCCTACGGTGGCCTTCCTTAGTGACGCAGAAAAGCACTTAGGCTTTCTTATCTAGGAGGTGTTGATCGGGCACGCTTTGTGAAGTCGCGGAAAGGAAGGGGCGGCGCGGTCAGAGGGAGCGAAAATCAAATTTCTTCTAAGGTGGACAGATCCGAGATGCAAAAAGGTTCCTAAAACTCTCTATTAATGAGATATAAATTTAACGCTCCATTCTAATAACCTCGACTATGTAAACACTAACCGAGCACTCAAGCTGCGGTTCCTGCCGTCACCGGTTCGTCCACCGCTGCCGAAGTAAACATCGAGGAGGAAGTTTCCGTCCCTTTATCAAGCTCCACGAGACGGCGCTGCACGTGAATCAATGAAATGGAGAAACGGAAGCAACCTTTGCCCCTTCCCTAGGCGACAGGGGAGAAAAGTCGTTTTTTCCTTTCTGTATTCTTCTTCTATTATATTTTAGAGTGTACATTTCTTTTCGCATCCGCTGGTGAGACAAGCCAAGAACAACTAATGAAGATCTCCAAGTGCTCTTCCCTTCTGGGTCACGCGCTTTCCGCATCCCATCCCACTCGGCATATCACATGGTCCACTGCTGGGTGCGCAAAGCTCCTGTTATTCACCAAGAGACCCATGAGGCCGGTCCTCACTACAAACTGGTGTGAAGTTTACCCTCCCCCCCCCCCCTCTCCCCTGAGCACATCTGACAATAAGAACGAAATTATTTTTAAGCGTCCTTATAAATTCATAAAAATAATGTGATAGCGCAGTTGAAAAACAATTTGTTTCATCCTTGGGTTAACCTTAATCGTAGCTGTGTACTAAGCTACCACTCTTCATAAAGCTATAGTGGAGCAAAGACTTGCAAAAAGAAAGTTTCTACTAATTGCTCGCTCACACAACAAACATAAGGGTACCTTTGATACAGGTCCTTGCGCAATCGGCGAATCAGTTTCGCGCATTTGGGTCGCGCGAGCACTTGCCACACGCAGAGGACCGCGAACTGATTGACCGGGTTCTCTAAAAGTCTCTTAATTAATTGAAATGCGTTCAAAACGCCACCAACTCGCCAAATTTTGTTTTATGCGAGGTGATACATCGGGTAATCGAAACAATGACCAATTATTGTTTTTATTTTTTGTATTTTGATTCTAGACTAAGCAGATCAAACAAAAACTAAAGCGCCCACTTGTGACCACGCGGTTCAATGGGGCGACAGGCTTCTCCGAACGATGTCCAGAATATCATGGTTTTCCAAAAGAGGTTTTGGCTGTCGGAAGAAGGGAATCGCCGGAAGTCACATGGATTCCTTCACTCTTTTCACTTTGTGGAACGACGTATAGTTTTTTATTTGTCTATTTTTATTATGGGCTCCTTTACGAGCCATCCTAGATAATGGTTCCTTCCGTTCGCTTTCCGGTAGTTAAAGGCTGGCTGTTTTCTACCTGTAGGAGTCTAACAAGTTGTGTGGTAGAGTAACTGTCAAACTTAAGAGTAATGTTTAGATTTTTTTTCATTAAGAAACTGTCGATTGTTTATATAAGGCGGATAGAAACGTTCTTAGAATTTCTTCTTGTCGTGCAATTTCTATTCAATTTCCAAACAGTAAGTTTTATGGAAGGTATAGACAAAATGAGTACCCAGAAGCTATAGACAGTGGATAGATGGTGGATATATGTTTTTAGACATATATGCCTTTATACAGTATACTCTATAAGACTTCTGTAGAAAGTGGTGAACTATCTTTTTTGTGTAAGGAACTCCAGGAGTACAATTATTGCAAATGTGTTAAGAGCATACATTTTTTTAAGAAATACTTAAATCGGACTCAAGCTGATATGTATGTTTTTTGCATTATGGCTTCGTCTGGTGAGACTCGCCGTGTTTCTTCATGGAACGTCCCATGGCCACCCAAAATCAAACGACGAACAACAGCGATTTACTAGTTTTAGATTTCTAAATTTCTGTCAATCTCTCTGTAGCAGCTGAGCCGGCAAGCTCAAAATCGGGTGGCAGTACGGATCGGCAGTAAGCGCGTCTAGTAAACAAGTTTAGACATGCTCAAGGCCAACTGCACATTTTACGCTTCACGTGTGATTGTACTTTTTATGCTCACCGCAACTAGCTTTTCGCAAGACAGCAGATAGACTAAAACTGGACAATGGGCGACACCTCCTACGGCCTCCATGTCCGAATCTTTAGCTGCGTTATCGGGTGAGTTGAGTTGTAGAAGGAACCATTACCTCCGCAAGCGTTGATCAACCTTGAACCATTGGATAGAATGCAGGCACTCATGTACACCTGCTCACGCAAGCCAATACTCACAACGTGTCCAATGTGCGTCACCTTTGAGTTGGTCCAGCGTCACCAAACTGTCATACACTTAAGCCCTGTCATCTGTGGAATTTTAATTGAATCAACATAGCCTTTAGCGTTTTGGAGCTCTAGCGTTAGTTCTGGAGGTCATGTCGTTTTTGTGTATTGACTGAATCACGGGTCACCTTGCACGAAGAAGTCTGTAAGAGAGCATAGGCCTCGTCTGTCTTTGTAGCCTTTTACCTCTGTATACCATCCGGTTGCATTCCCAGAGAAAAGGACACAAGGTAAACTAAGGAAAACAGCGTTTGCGTAGTTTTGGGGGTGTATCTCAGCAACAGAAATGCAGCCGATATTGCAGCAAATGTAGCAGTTTGGGAAAGATGCTGGGCAAGCACACGAATGTCTACTTCCTCAGACCTACGCGGGTGGCCAGACATTCATAAAAGCACTGAATGTGCGCGTAGTCGAGTCTGTTTGCTATAAGCGGAATTTAAACGAGAACAACAAATGCGACCCTACCTGTCTGAACCTTTTGTCGACAACTTATTTTTATCTGTATTTATTGTGGCATTTTCAGGGAGTTCCTTTTGACTGACAGTGTTGAGCAACGCAGTTAACGGTACTATACCACATGTGACTGTTCAGTTTATGTATGAACCAGTGGAGCGGCACTCGAACTCTGAACTTTGTCAGTACCTCTATAAATATGTCTCGTGCAAACACCATGCATTCATTAGAAACAGGACATACACGTTAGTGTACTTTTTCTAAAGCATCCCGTGGGAGCAGATAAGATATAACGGCATATAGCTGCTTTGTTTATTTCAAAATATCCCTTAGAGTAATTCGGTTACAAAGAAATGTCATGTGTGTCGCAAGAAGCGAATGAAATAATTTTTATTTTTATTTACCTGGGGCCTTCCGCAGTACCAAGGACAGAAACGAACTTTGGGCAGGCCAAGGTACCCAACAGCGTGAGTAACAAATAATTCCGCGTTAAAGCAACATGTACTGCGTTAAAACTACTATACCTGTTTTCACCTCAAGGACCGTAGTAAAAAAAGTCCGTCTCCACGCGGAGCATTACTAATTTCCCCCTTTACGTTGATAATTAAGACATATGTAGTGAATTTTAGATAATATATATGTTATCTTGTCAAGGCGTACACGTTCCAAACACCAAAAACATCACTTTTTTTTCTCTGACAACCAAATCTCGTAAGAACTACTTCGCGCCGCGTATGAACAATGCGCAAAACTTGCTTTTTTCTTGAGGTGAAAACGGGTATACTATTATGTGGTGCACTCAATTTATGCGGACCAACTACAATGAGTACATGCACGTTTCAGAAAAAACTACCGGCCTACCCCACGTGTACTAGATGACTCCTTTGGACTAATCCCTCCTTTTAAATTCATCTTGAGTCATTCTTCGAGCGTAATGATACATGCCATCATAATGGCGACTGTATTCATTTGTGTGCAACGAACTTTGAATTATGGTTTTGAAGCGGCTCCGAGACGGTAAGGTAGCGCATAGCTGGGGTCACGAAATGAGTCACGTGTACGTAATCGGCACTTCATTCGCCGATAGCGGGGCTTAAAGAAACACTAAAACAAAAAACAAAACTTTTTTAAAAGATTTTTTTTTACACGAGAAATACTTTTTTGCGCAATATTTAAGCCGTCAGAAGCAATTTACGAGGACGTAGCACTGCTCTAGGCCCTTCCCAGGAGCTTAGCAAGCTACGCTCCGTCTCTTGGTTCTCGTTGGTTAGATGTTTGTGGCATGTTCGAATGTACAATTGTTTGTCCGTTCCGCAGCAGTCTTTTATGCGATTTTTTTGTTTATGTCTGAGAAGCAAACCATATAAAATGAGCCATCATTATTTTCAGACGATATCCCGAGATTGTCTTTTCCCTTTTGGTTTCAAATGATGACGAATACGGCTGCCCGCGACTGCGGCGAGCTGTTTCAGGCACTGCGTCGCTCTTTGAGCTGGCCTGTTTTTATGAGTGCAAGTCGTTTCGCGTTCACCGAGGTGTTTAGCGGGAGATATCCTCAGCCAACGTCGTTTGCAGCAAACAACTGTCGCAAGCGCACGCCTTCAAAAACGATGGGCGGGTTCTTTTTTTTTTAACGACAATTTTGTTTGATTTGGCTTGATTTGTTTGTTTCCGCGTTTTCATGCCGAATAAAATGCGTCGCTTCCCGTAAAAGCGGCCCTACTACTCCGAGAATCTTGCAACCGTCTTGACTGCGACCACGGTTTCAGTACTGTGAAGTGACCAACACAGGTAAGAATTTTTGGAGTCAATTTGCTGGAAGAAATTGGGTGTTCGCACCACACTAGGTTTGTCCAGGTATGTTTCCGTGTTTTCGCTCTGGAAGGCCTGTTGCTGCCCAACATTGAGCGTTGCACCTGGCTTGCTAGTGAAAACATTTTGAATGCGAAGGCATTAACTGTCTCATAGAGCGAGCTTACGTCATCAGTTTGAAGCGCGAAAACGGCTCCTAGTTTCCGCGATCGCCTTCGGTTCCATTGGCTGTCGCGCGTCGACGGGGCTCCCATTGGCCGCTTCGCCATGGCCTCCGAGATCCCGAAGCGCGCGCACGCTAGTACGCAGCAGACGACAAAGGGAGCGGACGAGCAGACGACAAAGGGAGCGGACGAGCAGACGACAAAGGGAGCGGACGACGCGGCTTGCATGCTTTCGCATTCACAACTCATAAGAAATGCTTAGGTGTACCTCGAGCTTTTTTTGGTCGCGTTTTATTAATTATTTAACATTTTATCTGGCGAACGCTTTTGAAAAAAAAAAGTGTTTAAAAGGATTGCATATTAATTTTGTTGAATTTTTTTATATTTCAGTCGAGTTTTAGCGTACATCGAGAGACGCTGAGAGAAGTTCGTATTAGACCGTGAAACAGCGTCCTAGTGCTCCATACACTAGAACTAAGGTGCCTGGAACGCGTCTCCGACTGGTGTGTTTACCGCTTCCAAAAAAGTTGTCCTTCGATTTCCGCTTGGTGACGTCATACAAGTGTCATGCTGTCCCCAGTCGTGATCCTGGCCGTGTCCCAGCAGCTGTGGTGGATGTGGCAGACGCCTGTTCTGCCGCAGGTCGCTCTTCACTTCGACAGTCCACGGAAGCTACTGCAGCCGGAAGTTGGAACGCCTGGGACCGCGTGACGACAGCGACACTCGCGTTCGCGCGTGCTTTTCGCCAACATTTCTACGACCAACCGCCAGGATCGCAACAGGCAACAGCATGACACTCCGGTTTCTGTGGCATCATCTGATGCCCTCTTTGAAACCATTTTTGATGTATGGGCGAGATAGGACGCTGAAAACACCAGTCAGAGACGTTCTCCGGGCTCCATACCTAGAACGCCGTTTCAGTCGTGTCTTGCGAGCGTCGCAGACACATTAGGGAGTTTTCGTATATCGTTTTCCCGCATAGCAGACGGACGGACGCAAGAGATGGCAGACGCGGACGCGGACGCGCTGCTTTCATGGCCGTGTCTTACGGGCGTTCTATGGGTCGTTGTAGAGTGTGTTCTAATAGCAGACGACGACGCACGCTGCTGCGCGTCTTCCCGTACAACTAGCAGACGGCAGGCTATAGACATCACTGACGTCACGAAAGGGAGACATTAGGTTTGCGAACGTGTTCAGCCGAGCAGTCTAGCCAATCGAGTAATAATGGGTGGGGTCACCGTTCAAATCAGAATTCAAATCACCTTCCGCCTAGACCGGAAGGTCGAAAATATTGCGCAAACATTATTATTTTTTTTGCGGAAAATTTAAGACAAAAGTTACGTGTCTCATATAAGCCATCTAAGTGTCCCTTAAATGTAGGCCGTGCGCAATTGGCAACCGTTTCAATTTGAAGATACAACTTGCGGAGCTCCAGGTACCACGTCCGATATGTGCGATATCATCTTGTTTTAGCATTTCACACGCCATGAATGCAGTGAACTGCTTTAACATTTCAAACATTGTGAAATGATCCAACATTTCTAGGGAAACCCGTTTATTGCGATTTCAGACGAAGCTTCCGATAACTGGCAAGAATGGTTTATAGCGCGTCTCATGTGTCCTTATTGTGGAGAGTAGCTTATTTCGTGAGCATGAAAAGCCAGTGGCAACCATTGGGCGTCCTCCCGGGAGTAATGGCGTCGCAGACCGGAAACGAGCCCGGTAACGACTCGTACCGTCCTGGGAGCGGCCCTATAGGGCACCCCATAGAACGGGCTAGCTAGGTTTGACGAGCGTGAAATTATACCCGGTTCGCGCACGGGTGCGGCTGGGGCCGAAAGATAAACGGCGCCGGAATACGCTTCGATCGAGGGCCGGAGCTCATTTCCGGGCTCAAGGGAATGCGGCCATGAACTCGCTTAGAGGCGCTGACTTGGTGGGAAGCGCAGCTGAATAATTCACGCGCTTTTATTCTTCATGGCCGATAAGCCGTCTTTGGCCTCGTCTGTTTGTCGGCAGTCATCCTGCATGGGGAACTTAACAAACGGAAACTTTTAAAACGCATTACATTCCAAAAATTCTCGTTAGAAACTTCACAAAATACGCTCGTCTCAAATGAAGATAAAAAAGTGCGTCTAAAGAGCGCGGTGTTCAGGATATGTGTCGTTTAAACGAAAGTAAGGGATTCGCCGTATTTGTTTTTTGAACGTGGAGTGTTTTATTTACGTACAGTCGGCCACAAAAGCTTACAGACCACGCGAGCCGTGGCCGAGCTGTATTACCACGTTACCTTGCGGCGCGGAGCCTGTGGTTAAGACCCCCCGAGCGCGCATCCGCGTACTTTGGAACTCGCAGGCATGTGAACTTTCTCGCTTCCGGCCAATCGCCTTCTCACGAATACGGCGTCGGGCGCCCTGCCTCGATAGCCACCGATGGCAGCTCTGCCGCAACTGTATCTCGATGGCGCAATGAGTGGCAGAAGCCGAGATATCAACTCTTTACCTCCCGCCGTCTGGCACGGTATTGTTTTTTTCCCAGTTCAGCGGCCGGAAAAACAGCCAGTCTGCCTCTCCCTCTTGTTTTGTTTCAGAAGCCTTTTATATTCCTCTGCACTTGCTGCCCCCTCAACCAGTCTGTGACAACAATTAATCCAGAAATTGTAATTACACATATATTGCTTAAGTTATGAAATAGTATTCAAAGAAATTAAAACGCTTTCCGAACGAAAACACACAAAAATAAAAAATAAGGAAAAGAAAATACAGAATGGCCGTCTTCCTGGCCGCTGAGCTAGGAAAAACCATTCTATGTCGGACTGCTCAAGATGGACTTGATATCGAATCTTCTGCCAGTCATCCCGGCCCCGAGATACACTTGCGGCATGGCAACCAACAGCGGCTACCGAAGCGGCGCCCGGCGTCGTATACGTGAGTATAGGGACTTTTAGCAACCGCTCCCGCGTTCCGACTACCGCACTACCGGAGCCTTTGAAGCACGTTTGTAAGCGCGCGCCCGGGTAGTACCGTGGCCGTGGGGCACGCGCTTAAAAACATGCTTCAAAGGCCCCGGTAGTGCGCTACTCGGAACGCGGCAGGGGTTTGCTAAGCGAGGTCCCTCAATTAAAGGGGCCCTGCAATCATATTTAAGCGCTCTACCTTTTTTTGCAGGTTTTCCACGTCTCTCTTGGGGTTCGGGCAAGCCAGCGGGCACGGAGGGAGTAACTAAATATCAGTGCGTCATATTTTAACCGCACGACGCGGAAACCTCCTCCACCGACGACGGCGACCCGCGGTACCGAAAGCGCGCAAAATGTGACGTCTTAGGTCCTGGCCTTACTACTGGTCAGAGCCGCTAAAAGCTTTTTTTTAGTCGAGATACAAAATATAAGTGTCGCGAACCGTTTCAATTATGTATGAAAGTAGTTTTTCTTCAGTATTTTAGATCAGAAAAGAAACAAATGCAGTTTATAAAGTACGGAAACAAGAAATGACCCGTCGACATACCCGCCACCAAGCGGCGGAAAAAACGGCGCATACTAGAAAGGGCTAGCGGGATGAGGCGCCGACGTACGGCGAGCGTAGAAAGCGGCCATTTGGCGGTATGGCAGCGCGAAGTGGCTCCCGTTCTGTACTGATCTTGACCCCGTGTTTGCTGTCGTTTGTGGCCAATGAAGTGTTATGCCGAAATAGTCTTTAATCGCGCAGCAAATGCAATGCGAGCCGCCCTGGCCGCCCGCTTCATACAGCCTATCCAACACACGGTTTAGTGGGGCCCTCTCGAGCCGTCGACAAGGAGTGCGGCGGAAAACGACGACGACGATTGGAATAGCCAGCAACATTTTCTGCCGCTCTTCCTGTAAGCTTGATATTTTATGCTATTCTGCTCAATTTGGCTACCTCAACATTTCTTTTAGTAACTGGTCCCTGCGGGGCTATTACCGGGCACAACCCTGCCGCCTAAAAAGCGACCACTTGCGACAGAGCTGCCCCGCTCCAATGACCCGATCCACCAGACCTTGACCTCGGACGCTCAAATGGATACCGTCGCGACTACGAGCCACATTTCTGCAGCGGAAACGCGTCAACCACTACAAGAACCGCAACTGACGACTAAGGACATCAATGACGACGTTCCAACGAAGAAACAGTGCGTGAATCTTCCCTCGGAACAAATGGACGAGGACAGGACATCCAACTACTCGTTTCATGACGACCCTCCTGGAGACGAAGATGACTTCACTCAAGTCACAGTGCGGAAAAATCGCCCCGCCGGAATTCCACTGATCATCAAACCAAAAGAACAAGGAACCTCGTTCTGGAAAATCAACCCCAACAGAATAGCAAAAGAAATCGTGACAGTATCACAAGAGAAATTACTAGCACCACGCATAAGGAAAGATGGCACAATCACGGTCAACACGGCGACGCTGAACTCAACGAACAGGCTTCTTATGATGAAATCTCTTGTCGGCATCGACGTGACAGTGACCGTGTCCGAGTCATACACACGCAATGTTGGCAAGGTCAACAACATTCCTGTCCAATACTCAGACTACGAACTACTAGACTACCTGAAGGACGCTGGTGTCATCGCAGTCCAACGACAAATTGCATATTCAAGGAAAGAAGACGGCAGCATGGAGCAACAACCAACAGAAAGTGTTCTGCTTCACTTTCCACAGAATCACCCGATGCCTGCACGGGTCCTATTGGGCTTCACTAGTCATCCTGTGATGGAGTACTTTGGAACCCCGGTACAGTGCTTTCGATGCCAACGACATGGGCATCTCGCAAGACACTGTCGCGGCCAACAGAGATGCAAGGTGTGCGCTGGACCACACAGCTACAAAGACTGCATGGACAAAACTAATCCGAAGTGTGCAAATTGTGGAGGCAATCACTGCGCTTCGTTTTCAGGCTGTCCTCACAAAAAGGCAGCAGCTGCAGCCAGAAAGCATGAAATCCTGAATGGACCAATACAAAATAACCGTTATCCTTCCCCGAATCTTGAGGTCACACGGCCCCCGCTGCCTCCTCTACCACCTTCTCGCCCACCTCCACTTCCCCCTCGTCCCTCTACATCATCACAGCAGACACAGGTATCTCAATCACCTCAAAGGTCGCAGTATTCTGATGTGTTAAAACGCCAACTAAACGCCCAGATCCAGTTCAAGACTCCATCTCACCTAAACTCGACGATTCCTGGTCAAACGCCTCCAGGAGACCGAACATCAAACCCCTCCCCTGTACCTGCACCCCGCAAACAGAAGCGTGATATGCGCAGACGCGATCATAGGGAGGATTACTTTGAGACACGGCAATCGAGCGACGTCTCGCATTTGCTGGTACCGATGTTTTTTACGGCTCTAAGGGCCATACTCAGCGCCGTGCCCGCAGCCAACAATCTTCCTGAGGTAACAGCACTATTCGCTATGGAAAGATTACTTAAGTCTTCACGAACATTAATGAATGAAGAGTATTCCAATGCCTGATTTGTACAGCCATATAGGAATATTTCAGTGGAATGCCAACGGATTACGGCAAAAGTCTGGTGATTTTCGTCAATTTCTTAAAAAGAACACTATACCAATACTTGCATTAACCGAAGCTCGCGTGGACGACGACTTTCGCCTCTCAAACTACGTGCAGTACAAATCATCTCGTCAAAATGGTCAAAGTCGAGCGATGCTAGCTGTACAGAAAGATCTGGTATCAGTGCACCTATTCTCTTCGACAAATGAGATCCCAGAATTCGTCGCCTGCAAGGTACGGTGTGGTAAATCTTCAGTTACAGTTGTGAGCGTATACATCGAACCTCAAACTACAATAACTTCATTTGGGTTTTCTGAAATATTTCGTCACGTATCTGCTCCTTTTATTATATGTGGAGATTTCAATGGACACCACACATTGTGGGGGAGTGACCATTGCGATCGACGTGGAAATGTTATTGCCGAGTATGTGGACAAGTATAACATATGCGTCCTCAACGACGGATCACCGACCTTTGTTCGTGGCCCTACCTACTGCAGCTGTTTAGACCTGACTCTATGCTCCCCAGACATTTCACCTCAAATGACATGGATGACAGACAGGGAAACCCGAGGTAGCGACCATTTTCCTATTCTCGTACAACACCCTCTTCTTAATATCCGTGGGCAGCAACATAGAGCACGAATAACAAACTGGAAGATGTTCAGACATTTAAATACTTCAAAACATACCGATTTAAAAGAGCCCGATGATTTTGCAAACTCGATTTTGCTCAATTACGACCGATCAACGCGTCTTGTACCTGTACCTAACGGACACGTTGGTGTTAATGGTGAATACGAGAAGCTGCGCGCAGAAAGACGAAGAGCAGAACGCCGCTATAGAAGATCAGGAAATGTTGAAGACTATAACCAGGCCCAACATATTCACCAGCTTATGCGTCGAGAGCTGCAAATTCTCTCAGTCCGCCGATGGAGGAAGTTCAGCGGTAACCTGACCCCCTTCACACCGATTCCAATAGTATGGAAACTACTTCGTTCTCTTCGCACGCCTGTGATGCAAAAACAACCTTTCCGCGCGCTAGCTCTTCTGAGGGGCATATCGGAAGTGACAATCGGGGATGAATTTTGCGCTCTGTTAGCACAACAAAGCGCTGTGGTAACAACTTCCCAATACCAATCTTCCAAGACGCAGGCTACTCGTACTGTCGAGAACGAGAGGCATCTAGTGCATGCAGAGCTAGATCATGAAATCAACATACGGGAAATTTATTGTGCGCTTCACAACACCCGCAAGTCTACAGCTCCTGGTCTCGATAAGATCACTTACGATGCACTAGCAAATCTCGGCCCCGAAGCCACCAGCACTCTTCTCGAAATATACAATGAAGTTTGGAGAACAGAGACAATACCGGAATCGTGGAAGCTAGCTAAAATAGTTCCGCTCTTAAAACCTGGGAAATCACCACTGAGCCTGGATTCCTTCCGCCCTGTAAGTTTAACCAGTTGCGTCGGAAAGCTGCTCGAGAAGATCTTACATAACCGCTTGCAGTGGTGGTTGGAAACTAGTAAAGCGTTTCCCGAAGAAATTACAGGATTTCGTCCACGTAGATGCACAATGGATGGCATCTTAGACCTCACCACCTGTGTAGAGTATGAACGAGAAAACGGAAACATTACAGTGGCAGTGTTCCTAGATATTCGCCGAGCATTCGATACGGTTAGTCACGCTCATGTTCTTGAAGGACTTGTGCTTCTTGGTGTACACGGACGCATGCTTCGCTGGATACAAGAGTTTCTTCGATGTAGGAACATCGTAGTGTGTACAAATGATGGAGACAGCAAGCATCATGAACTGCACCATGGAGTACCCCAAGGTAGCGTGTTGAGCCCTACTCTTTTCAATGTCGTAATGGCGCAGTTACCGCAGAAACTCCAGCCACCATTACGAATATCTATATATGCTGACGATATTTGTATCTGGATCTCTGGCTCGTCCCCAGATATTTTAAAGAATCAGTTACAGATAGCCTTAGACACAACAAACAATTTTTTAAGAGAACGGGGAATGGAGCTATCTGCCACAAAATCGGCATTTATACCATTTACCAGAAAAAAGCTTCCTGGTTTTGAACTTAATGTAAATGGAGACTCAATTCAGAGAGTTCAATCATACAAATTTCTTGGAGTCCTACTGGATCAATCCCTGACTTGGTCCAAACATATAGATATGCTGGAGGGGAGAATTAACAGTGTAATTAATGTTTTTCGATGCATCGCAGGTGCAAAATGGGGAGCCTCAATAGATTCGATGCTCTCATTCCACACGGCGCTAGTGCGACAAGCGATCGCCTATTCTGTACCTGTGTTACAGGGGCTTTCCAACACATCAGAAGCTCGCCTTACTTATATACTTGCAAGAAGTCTAAGAGTATGCTTAGGTCTTCCGCGAGCAACATCCAGTGCGCTTGTACTCGCTACAGCCAAAGAACCACCAGTAACTATCCTAAGAATCCAGGAAGTATGTCGTAATTTTTTAGACTTTCTGCGCGGCCCCTTTTTCATGAAATTCTTTCTCGCAAAGGGACGAACTTTCTTCGAACATTAAATTTCGTGCCCCTGTTAATCCCTGAACAAACACACTGGGTTCAGGACATTCATAAGCCACCATGGATGCTACCATTACTAGACATCAACATGAACATTCCAGGCATGGAAACAAAAGCATCGGTCAATACACACGTTGCAAGGACATTGACTCTTGCACATCTACAGCAAAAATACAACGACAACATCCACGTGTATACCGACGGATCAACCAAGGATGAAGGATCAACATCAGCATTTGTGGTACCCCATTTCAATCATTGGTCATCCTTTCGGTTGTCACATCATACTTCTTCAACTACCGCAGAATTGCATGCTTTACTCGCGGCTGCAATGTACATCAAAAATAGCTCGACAGCGAATTCCTGGGTTATATGTACCGATTCCAAGCCAGCACTGCAATCTATTAAGACCCTGAATACTCGCAACGAAAATATGTCTCTTGTGTACCGTATTTGTGAAGAACTTGGGGAAGCAATAGGATTTGGACATACGGTCCACCTTCAATGGGTTCCTGGACATAGCGGTGTTTCAGGAAATACCCAAGCTGACCAAATGGCCACAGATGCATATACAAGCAACAATGTGCAGCTCACACCTTTTACAAAAAGCGATGCCAAGCGGTACATTCGTTGTCTGAGAAACAGGATGTCCCCTGACACGTGGCTCAAGAGCATCTCGGAACAGAGCCTACTACTTTTAATTGACCCAGACCTTCGGTGTCCAGTTCATAATTACTTGAGCAGACCTATCGAAACATTAATTCATCGCCTACGACTAAATGTCGCGTACACCGGCAGATTTCTTTTTCGAATTCAACAGGTGGAATCACCGAGCTGCACGTGTGGCCATCCCGTGGAAGACGTTGAGCACATAATAATGGACTGTCCAAGATACGACCAGTGGCGAACTCGATTACGAGTGGGACTAAGCATACTCGACAATCGCTCTTTTTCTTTGGCCAAAGTTTTAGGTCCTTGGCCGGACTTAAAAAGTCAGAAGAGGGCATCAACATTACTACGTGATTTCTTTACTGAAACAAAGATAGTTGACCGATATTAGGTATTATTCGAAGGTCAAAATACGCACGACGCGCCCTTAAAAGATAACTGCGTTTTTTTTAATTGTAATTTTATTACTATGTTACAGTAATCTATTGTACATATGTATTTATTGCGTAATCGCTTCTCTCGCCGTGTAATATTTTTTTGTGCGTGTATGGTACCTGAGAGTATTATTCATGGTGTTCAGATTTTATAATTGAATGTTATACATCATTCATACTGTACATTACTTGATCTGAAGTAGCCGGTCCCAGGATATGGGACCAAACTCTTCAACTCATCAAATAAACATTGAATTGAATTGAAGGAGTGCGGCAGCCGTGAGCTCTCGATGAAGTCACTATCCCCTCCTCTAGTTCACGGCCACTCAAGCCAGGACCTACGACGTCATGAAGGCGGTTATTTCTTGCTTGTTTTTGTAATTGTAATTTGCCTATAACTTTTAAAATAAAGCGAATTTTGCGAAAAGAAAAGTTTCATTAAGTTACTACGTTCAGTGCGCTTAGGTTCGGTGCAAATTAAAAAAAACAGTGAAAAAGTTGTTGCAGGGCCCCTTTAAGGAGGCGTCGACCGGAAGCGAGAAAGTTGATATGCCTGCGAGTACCAAACTACGCGCCTGGGGGCGCGTATTACGAGTGCCGACAACGGGCGCCGCGCCGCAACTTAACGCAGTGATGCAGCTCGACCACGGCTTGCATGGTCCGTACACTTTTGTGGACGACTGTACCTAACGCTAACCATGGATGTGTATTGGAGCATTGTGGGTTTCAAAGACCTAGAACTTTATTTGATACCGGAGGTAGTATCCACTCTAGTACTGCTAATTAGCCTATGCAAGAATAACGACCCCGTCAATTGCTAAACATTGTCTAAAAAATAAGTTATGCGGGCTAAACATGTATTCCATATTTCCATATCTTCTGCACAATCAATGATCAAATGCATATTCCCGTCTGGTATAAACTATAAAAATTATGGTACTGCTAATTGCCGCGTGATTGAAATAAAGAGATTCGTGTTTTTCTCAACGCAAAGATATATTGTGCATCGCCGTACTTTCAGCAGGGTGTCGAACCGGAGCCGAACCGATCTGATAACCGGAACCGAAACGTTAATTTTTAGCCGAACCGGAACTGAACCGAACCGAAATCTTTGCCACCATCTTGAAACTGAGCCGGAACTGAACCGGAAAAATATATAACGGCAACCGGTTCAAAACTGTTCATGGTAGTGTTTTTTCTTTTTTGTTAGTATCACAAATTGAATGTTTAGGAAAAAAATTAGCAGCTGCATTTTTATCTATTGATCAAATCGTCATATACAGAATAGCGATGTATGAGAAATTGTGGGTCTTCGTTGCGCTTTCGTATTGGCACTATGATTAATGGTGTGTCACGTGGTCACATGACGTTATGATATCAAGCCATGCTTTCAAATACGTGGTTCCGGACGTCACGTCAAGGGGCACATGACGCACTGCGTCAAGTCGATTTGAATTGAGGACAACACTAGTTTAATTAACGTTGTTGACACCGTGACGAACATGATTTTCATGACCCCGAGTCAAGTGCTCGGGTTCGTGACAATCAGCATCGCCAAGCAGGGTGTCGAACCGAAATGTTTTTCGCTCCGGTTTTCGTTCCGGTTCAGGGAAAACGGTTCAGCTCCGGTTCAACTCCGGAGTGAAAAAATAAAGGTTCAAACCGGTTTGAACCGGTTCGTTCTCATATGCTACAAAAACAATTGAAGACCGCAAAAAAATAAACTTTGCACATTTTATAAACGTGTTACACATAAAAAGCAAAGTCTCGCATTATTGTGTGGAACGAACGAGCTAGTGCTGGGGCACCTCGGGACGTGGGTGAAAGCGCAGTTCAATGTCAGGCAGCTGACCGAAAAAGCAGGACGTCGTCAAGCATATCCGGGGAAAGACGGCCCCTCTGAGACGATAAAATGAACTTGAGTGCAGAAAAGGCTCGCTCCACGCTGACCTGGATCGCAGGCACTCCCAGGGCTACTCGCGCCAATGCGTAGAGTTCTGGATGGCGCTCCCGTCTCTCTTCCCAAAACTGCAACACGTTAGCGTCCCTTGAAAGCCGCGGCTCCTTGTCTAGCATCTCCAGGAGGCATGCTATATAAAGGGAGCTACTGGTACCTCGAACGTGCACGCCAGCCTCAACCTCTTTTTCCTTGAGGAGCGCTTCCACGGCGTCTTCCGGATCTTCTGGAGCCGCCGCAGTTTCAGAAGACAAGGTAGAATCTTGCTCGCATTGCAGAGCTGCGATCCGCCTCCGAGTCTTTGTTAAATGCAACGTGGCCCGGTACTTTTGCGCAGGGGTGAGAAGAAGGCGGTAGCTGGGGATCTATGTACACTGCTGCACAGAAGACATCCGTGTCAAGAAGTTGTCGCTTCCGCTTTTTCATTGACTGGACCAAGGCCTTTGCTAACGGCGACGATATCTTGAAAGTGTCCATGGAATATGTCAGCCATGCTCCGTAGAAATCTCCTACAGTGATCTGTTCCTTCTGCAATGTTTTCGTCGCCACTTCTGCCGGGCGAAGCGATACTGCGAGCATTTCGACTTCCGCCCATGTGTCTTCAGTCGACCTGGAGCTTTCTTCTTTTGAGAGCAACCCTCCAGCCCTCTTAGTTCAAGTAGCCAGGTGAGCATATGCAGCGTGGACATCCACCGCGTTGGACAATCAAGCATTGGTTTCTTCAATCCTAGCTTCCTGATCAGGATAACACATTGGACACGTAGTCTCTTAACAAGCGCGCGGCTTTCTCCGGTTTGCGCGAAAAGAAGTGTTTTTTTTTTTTTACATTTTCGGTTTCTTTTTCAGGTTACTGTGTTTTTCGCCACGCACTTTTCACGCGACCTGACTTCGCGTATGAACCGAAAACCGCATGGAAAACATATCGGTTCCGCTCCGGAGCGAAAAAAATTATTTCGTTCTGTTTCAACTCCGGTTCGAGCGAAAATAACGGTTTTTTCCGGTTTTCGGTTCACGGTTCGGGTTCGGTTCAACACCCTGTCGCCAAGCATTCGAGCCATTGCTCGTGTTCACTTTACGAGAATAACAGAAGGATGGATAGTTGGGCAAGTTGGTGGGAATTCATCGTAGGAAACTACGCGAAAAACATACGAGGACTTCTTATGCTCGTCTGTTTTTCACGCTGTTTTCTACGAGGATAATAGCCCACTCTAAGAATATATAATGCTTTGCCAACCCCGGCCCATTACTATGATTAACACTGACGGTATAAAATTGACGCCAGATCACGTGGCCATTTGTCTTAATTGCAAGTTGAGAAAGGGAAGGCTGTTTTTCTTCCTGCGTTTGCGCTTGTGCGGGGTGAAAACTAATGGGTATTTTTGCAAGTTGTGAACGTCAGTGATTACCTCTAGCGGTATTTACTGAAACAACAAAAAATGTCGCACGACCCATTTTACATGTATACACACCATTGAGGCGCGCAAACGTGTCTTCGTTACTGCTGAACTGCCTCATAAAGTTATGCCCAAAAATAATACCATTAAAATGACTAATTTTGACTTATCAATCCGATGTTACATAGAACTATAAGCGTGTACGGGAAGGACACAAGAAATGAGAGATCCTAGCGACCTGACAGTGACAGCCGAACTTTGGCATGCGCTCTGTCGCACAGGTGTGTCGTTCTTAAGTTTATCGCCAAGTTTCGAGCACCTCGTGTATTTCGTTTAAACTGCAGAGTATGGTGAAAAAAATCAATAGAGGTTTACAGTTAACAAGTAACACAAATGTGATTGTCGAATTTGCACCCACAAAAGGAGGAGGCAGTAGCTCAGAAATAAAAAGAGTATTCCCTAAAGGAGCGACGAAAACAGGAAGAAGGGTGTGTGTGTGTTTGGGGTGGGAGGGTGTAGCTTTAAAAACAAACTGTGTTGTAAAGGCTCCTCTGCCCCGCATCTTCGGCACAGACCAAAAAGCGTGACCGTGGAAACTACTTTGTTTACAAAATACTACCCTTTCCAGAAAGTGCGTTTTCGTGCTGCCAGACGCTCACGCCGTTCCTCACGACGCTGCACAAAACAAGAGTTATTTATATGTCTCTATTACATGACATGCATTGAGCGCGAACCTTGTGCAGTGTGCATTTTGCACCACTGGATTGTATTTTCTCACCAAGAATAAATCAAAATGACCACAAGCCTACCTATTCTTAATTTAGCGGTTCAAACCGATCCCAACCGGTTTACCGGTTCGAACTGGTTATTTTTGCCCCCGGAACTGAACCGGAACTAAACGGAAAGCCGTGAACCCGAACCCTAGCCAAACCGATAATATATTTCGGTTTGACACTCTAACTTTCAGTCACTATCCGAATGTAGCGCTAGCGGTGTGAACAGGATGCCAGAATTTCAGAACGTACCGTTATTGAATTTAAAAAGAGAGTTGGACGAGCGTGATGATGTAAATACTAATATAAAAGCAATGTAATGGAAAAGAAGGGGACAGACAAGTACATACTTTCAGTTCACACCATTTATTTTGTGGCAGCGAAACCAAGCAATCCTCGTTTGAGAAGGCGAAGCGAAGAGAGCCAGTGGCGAGAGAAAGTGAGAGGGGAAGGCGGAGGAGGGGAGTTAGGGGAAGAACGCGGAACGAGCACATACACACGAGGGACCCCCAGCGGGACCGACGTCTATCCAGGCATAATGCGGACCAGGTGGCATACCTGCCCGGCTTATGTCCGGAGTAAGAAAATTGATTTCCGGCTTATATAGGGCGAGGAAGGGGCATGCCAGGTTCCGGCCGGGAGCGAAAATCCTGTAGGCCTCAATTACGTCTCGGCCGTAGCGTTCCTCGTGTCCTCTAATAGCCGCGTCCCACAAGAGCGACAAACAGCAACAAGCGACAGCGACACACGACAAAGAACGACAAACGACACCGACAAACAGCCTCTTTGTTGGAGTCCGCTGCACCACATGGCGGACACGACGCAGAACACGGGGACAAGGAAACTTGTTTCCTAGTGGGATTGGAGTTGTCAACAAAACACTTCAAAATACACTGACAAACAGAGTCTGGCGACGCGGTTTTCGTGTTTTGCTTTTAAGGCGTAAAACGCGCAGACAAATAAGGTGAAAGTGAGACGATTACATAATTTCTTAACTCAAGCTTCCGCTAGTCTTTACTTGCCGTTGGGGACTTTCCTCAAACAGTCGTGACAATCGACACAAAACGTTTTCCGAACTAGAATTCCCAAATCGTTCCTTTCTTGGGTCGTTCGAGGCATTCTAGATGAGCGCCACGGAATTTCCCGCCGATTTTGAGGATATTTCTAACTTTATACCCAAATGATAGAGGGCAGGCCTTTTTAGGGGAACATAGGGCATCCCGATTATCACAGAACGTGATGACCGGATCTCGCCTGCCGGAATGGCTTGCCGAAATGTCGTGTCTTACTTTATGGTGAGCGGTCTAATACCCTATACACACGGGCTGCCTAAAGGACCTGTTGCTTAGGTCCCTTAACTAAAGGTACTTGTATCAAAAGGCGTTCGGTACCACACGGCAAATAAACAGATTGTTTAGGGTTGAAATTTCATTGTACCGGGGATAGCGCAAGCAATATATAATTATGGTCTAAACAGGTTTCAGACATATGTTTTACTTTAATAGAAGTGGAATATCTGGTTTTAAAACAAATTATAATTGTATTTTTGATTTTATTTTATGGTTCAAGTAAAAAATCAGTTTTTCTTTAGAATGTCTCGCTGGTGTGGCCAAACTGCCCGCCGTGTTATCGAATCCAAATCTAAAGGAGGTACGCAGTCGAATAATTGGTGTTATGTGGATATTTATACAGCGTGTAGTTGGTCAGCCACTTCAAAGTTGCGACGAGTCACTCGCTGTAGATGAGCAATTTAGCCAGTGCAGTACAACCGCTAGCCTGGGGTCTTTAACGTGCACCACGCAGTAGTAATACACGACCGCACACCGGTAGGCACTCGAGGCAGGTTGAGGTATACAAGGTGCGAAACGTGATCGACAACTTTCCGTGAAACCCCCGCCGTAGTGATGGAAGCGATGACTGACGGCGACGACCGTCTTGCGATGGACGACGACGATTGCATGGGCATTTTGTGGTCGCTGCATCAGCGGCGGATCGAGTTAGTCACGATCATCTGGTGGGCTAGTTGGTTGATCAGTTGAGTTTAATCAGCTCGAGGTGAGCATCCAAGCCTCCGTAAAGGTAGCGGATGAACTTGAGGAGCAGCTTGTGGCAACAAGCTTCACTGTCGCCGCTCTTTTGGAGAAACGATTAAAGAGGATCCCTCGCGAGAGGTCATCGTACGTTCGGTCGGGAGGTGGTTTGAGGAGACGCGGCCTAGGCTGGACGAACAACACTTTCGTACCTGCTTTTGTTTGTCCTCGACCACCTTCCGGTACCTCGTGGCAGTCTGCCACTCGTCGATACAACGCCAAGACACAACCATGAAAACTTCAATCACAGTGGAGAGGAGAGGAGTGATCAGCCTGTACAGGCTCTGCTCCACAGCGGAGGAGCGGACAATCCCCCACCTTTTCGCTGTTGGACAATCGGTGGTGAACGAAAGCTGCCGCGAGTTCTGCGACGTAGTGATTGAGAATTTGGAGGCAAGAACGGTCTGGATGATATGGAACGAGGATCTAGAGCACCACATGCGCGAGTTCCAGTCAGTGCGGTGATTCCCCAACGCCATCGGTGCTCTTGACGGCTGCCACCTTCTTATTTCACCACCGAAAGACTCGGTTGTCGACTACCGAAATTACAAAGGATAGTGAGCAAACAGCGACACTCGTTTTCTCGGTGTAACTTTGCTTATTTCATATAAAATTACGGGGTAATGAGTGCTATCGCACGAGCAATGCTGGACGGTTCAGTGTAGTTTGGCCCTTAGAAAAACTAAACAATTTTAATAAATCGTGCTTCAAGTATACGGATAAACCAAAAATATACACTGGTGCAGTCACACCAGGGACCATTGGTGCTGTCACAACAGGGACCGAGCAGCATTGCAGACATGATGTCACTACACTCGCGGACAACTTTGTGTGGCGAAACGAAGGGAGGAGGAAAGCGCGCGCGAAGTGAGGGGCGCACCCTCTCGTTACAATAGACTGGATAGCCACAGAAAGTTGCCCGTGGGTGTAGGGCACCCATGGTGGCTGTGTCAATTCCGCTGCCTGGGCTTGAGAGGTTCTATTTAACAAGAAGTGGCAATCTCGTTCAGGAGCACCCAATTTAGTGAGATTTGTTACATGCAGTACTTGTGTTGTTCCTTGCTCAAGTGTGGTCACTTTGTTTTAGGTACTGCGTCAACCTTTTGACGTTGGTGGACCACAGATACCTGTTTCGGTATATCAGCGTGGGCTTCCCTGGCAAGTGCCACGATGTCAATGTGTATGGGCGATCTCCGTTGGGGCATCTGCTCGAGAACTACCAGGTGGCCGTGCCAAGAAGCAATGGTGGCACAGAGTTACCACCTATCGTCCGGTGCGATCAGGCATTCCCTCTCACCAGGAAACTAATAAAACTGATGAAGCCCTTCCCCCACAGTTTGGATCACCATCAAGACAAAGGTGACTACAACTACGGCCCCTCCATGGCCAGACGTGTTGTGGAAAACGCGTTTGGGCGTCTGAAAGCTCGGTTCAGGATCATCCTCAAGCGAATGGAGGTCGTCATCGACAATGCCAACGCTGCCGTCCGAGCGTGCTGCATGCTACACAACGTCTGCAAGACGCTCAACGACAGCGCAAACAAGCAGTGGGTCCAGGATGCCCGGAAAGTGGAGGAGGACGACAAGCCGGAGCAGCCATGCCACAAGACCAAGGAAAAGACGGAGAGTGCCACTGCACTGCGCACTGCACTTGTTGCGTACTTTGAGGCTAACCCACCCCCCAGGCGCAACCAAGCCTCAGCAGAGGCACTGTAATATGTTCAGATATGACCTTTCCCTGGCAGGCAAATTGTGCTTGTGTTTAGGATGTTTTGCCTAATGCTTATTCATTGTCTTTCAGAGTGTCCCAGGGAAGCAGTGTGGGTCCAGTTTTATTTTGCATTTT
>JAZHYW010004512.1:0-12521 GCA_037355805.1 Ixodes ricinus
TCCAAGACGGCGTACCGCATCTTTTTATTTTCTTTTTTTCATCCACTGTACCCTGCAAGCCGATCAAGAAAAATCAATAATAAAGCTTTAGGCTATAGAAAACTGTCTGTCTCTATTCTTGTTACGGCATTGAGCAGGCAGTGCGTCCCCTTCTTTAGAGGGGCCAGCTCAAACAGCTGACGGCGACCCGCTGTGCTTCGTAGTGGTTGCAGGTGTGTACGCGCGGCGCAGAGCCGCCGTTCCGGTCGCTCCGGTTGCAACGGACGCAGTCGTAGGTACGCGCTCGTTGCACATGTCTGAACCAGCCTTCCCCGGTCCCTCCCGAGGCGAAAGTCAACGTGGCGACATCGTTTGACATCACGTAACAGAGGTAACGCTGCGATGTCAAACGTTGGTTTGATTACGAGCACCCCAACCGCAAATCGAAGAACGCCCGAAAAGGTTCTGCGTTTCATCGTCCTTGGAACCCGAACAGGACTCCGAAGCGCTGCTATCGTCCACATCGCACGTCGGAGTGGCGTCATAGGAAATCATCCCCAGGTCGGCTGTCCGCCGAAGAATTTCAACCTCCAACGGCATCAGGTCCTCGAGCGTAGAGAACGCCGCCATGATCGAAGCTCGAATGACAAAGAGGTTCAGCCGATGCGGCTACCTCGGGATCACTGCGCGACGGAACGTCGTCCAACGCCATTGGCCCGAGATACTTCTGATAAGCGTGCGAGGACCAATGAGAGTGGTTTCGTTTTCGGATGGATCCGAGGTTTGGCGGCCTTCAATTACATTTTATTAAAGAAATAATCACCGTATGACTATACTATTTGGTTTTTAGGGATACTTGGGGCGTCTAAATTCAGCTGTCATTCATCAAAACACGAACTCAAAAACCACTTGAGTGTCCCTTTAATGTGTGGAATGAAAGTTAACTTGGAATGACACAAAAAGACCAGAAACATCTGTTCATTTTTTAGAACAATAGTAGTACCATGGATGTGCAAAGACGGCTCCTGAAGAAATCCATGTCAATAAAAAAAAAGCTGTTTTTATTTTTTGTTTTGCAAGAAAATTTAAAACCAATTGTGTCTGTCCATCTGACCAAGTTATTAACCGCAAGCTGGACCCGACGTTCACAAATTGAGGAATCACAGGATGAAACGGAGATCTGCAGATCATCAACATATCAAGAATATTGCACTGAAGGAGGAATTGCACCACCAATGGAATTAAGTTTGACGATAAAAAGAGTGACAATCAGTACACCCCCTAAGGGACTCCATTTTCCAGTCAAAACTCCTTATAGAGAATTTTCCCGCCGCCCCAGGCGGAAAAACAATGTACACCAGATAACTGTATAGCACTCAAAATTCGGCCACGAAACCAAGATCGAATAAATCTTGCAGTATGCAATAGCACCAGACCGTGTGTCGTACGCCTTCTCCAAATCAAAGGAGAAGAAAAGACACTGTTGCCTGTTGATAAATGCCTCACGTACGAAAGTCACAGAGTGGACGAGATGATCGACAGCGGACCGTGATGAACGAAAGCCACATGGGAACTTATCAAGGCAGTTGTTTCGTTCTATAAAAATCATGAGTCTCTTGTTAACCATTCTTTCTAGTGTCTTGGAAATACAACTAGTTAGAGTTATAGGACTGAATCTAGATGCACAAGAGGGATCTTTGCCCGGCTTCAGCATTGGCAAAACGACACCGATCTTCCAGTAGGATGGAATGTGGCCCTCAAGCTAAATACTATTAAAAAGGTACCTAATTTGCTCCGTAGTGTATGGATGAAGATGTTCCAGCATTTCATAATGAATACTATCTGGTACAGGGGCAGTTTGTTTTGAACAAATAAGTACCATTTGAATTTCGCATAATATAAATAGACTACTATAGGGTCGTGCATGCCCCCTGATATGATAACAGCTTTTTCTTCTGTATTTACCTTTTGTCGCTGAAACATTTGAGTGTAATGTTGGAAACAGAAGACATAATCGAAGTGCTCACAGAGGATGTTGGCCTGTTCCTCAAGACTTGCAGGACACACTCCATTTCGACTCAAGAGTGGGACAGTGAATGCCCAATAAGAGCCGACAGTTTTATGCACGCGATCCCAGACTTCCTACGCAGATACAGTGCTGTTAATCCAAGAAGTATACCCTTTAAAACTTTTTATCGTCGCTTGTTTTTGAATACACCTCGCCTGGACCCTCTTCCTTTTAAATTTAAAAAGATTGTGTGTAGAAGGGTAGCGCCTAAAAATACCCCATGCTCGATTTTGTTCTTTTTCGGCCATACGGCAATCTTTGGACCACCGAGGATTAGGTATCGTGGGTAGAAGCGATGACGTCATGGGGATGGAGAGACTGGCAGCCTGTAAAATTTGCTGAACGATATGTTCAATGGCTCTTTCTATACCGAGATCGTCAAGTGATGTGAAAGCCAAAAGAGATTATTTTTTGAAAGTTTTTAGTTAGCGTTTTCACTTTTGCAACGAGGAGAGCGCGTTGAGATGGCATGGGAAGATGGTTAAATTGTAAAATGATTTGAAAGTGGTCACTTCCGTGAGGATTCGCCATCACCTTCCATGAAAGCAATGGGAATATAATGATGGGTTAAAATAGATAGGTCAAATGAAGTAAAAGTGTGAGTTGCTGAGCTAAAATATATGGATTCTTTTGTGTGTAAAAGGCACAATCCCGTAAAAAGCAAAACACGTTCGACAAGGGCTCTTCTAGAATCCCGTGTGTTACTATCACACAGGGGATTGGAATGTTATTTTATTTATTCTGTCAACTTCAAATTATTCTGTCAACAACAGTCAGTGGAATGTTATTTTATTTATTCTGTCAACTTGGCGCTCACGTAAGTTCAAGAACCTTGCCGTCTGTTTGAGGTCAGAAAGTTCTACGCGCCGAATCTTCTACGCCGATAGTTCCAGAAGCCAACGCGTGTATGTACATAAGGGGCTCCGCGTGGCGAGCCGCAGTAATCTCGCCCCAGTGTTCGATCCTGCTGTTTCGCCGCCATATACGCCTGCAACGCTAGCCTTTACCTATTTTGTTTTGGGCACAAGTTCGCCCCATTAAACGTTTAATTTTCTTTAGTTTTCGCCACCTCATCAATTATCATTCGTGACAATATATGTGTTATACAAAATAAATTGTAAAATGAACTTTATTCATCTTTTGGCGCCACTATCGTGGGATAGATTTCTTCTTTGCAGTGTCCTTTGGCCGTCCAGCAACCTCGCAGGAGACCCAGGAGACAGACTCTGATCCAGAGAGAGGAAGGTCCTCATCAAAGAGTGGGATGCTCTTATCCATTTTCTCATCCATTGAGACCTTGGATCTTTCGGGTGGCAGAGGTGGAGCTGACCGCCCAGGCTTTAAAGAGCTGCCAAAGGCACGGGGACACAGCCCCCGACCCCGGCCAGAAGGGCCAGCAGGTGCCTGTGACGGCACGTCTGGCTCATTGGAGTGTGCAATACCCTCCTTAGAGGGCACAGAAACCTCATTAGAGCATGAAGGCGGTGGGTTGCCCACCGTCTTCGGACGTTCGTAAAAGGACCTTTGTGTAGAAGGCAGGGCTTCCGGGGAAGTCTGCATCTCCACGGTTGCCAGAGACTGTGGGGGTCTCCTTCGCAACTGCCTGGGCATAGAAAACCCTTTCCTTGGAGGCAAGCTGTTCTCTAGCCTATTAATAGCTTAGATTGTGTTTGATTTTAAATGTGATTATTTCTTTCTTTTCCTTCCATTCCGGACATGTGCGCGAGAACACGGGCTTTGGTCCGCCACAGCTTATGCATTTATATTCATTTTCACATATGTCAGTGACGTGGTCAGTGGCACTATATTTTACGCAGGTTTCTCGGCCGCGGCAGTTTTGCGAACCATGCCCAAAACGCTGGTAACGAAAGTACCGCTTAGGATTTGAAACCAAAGGACAAACTCTGCAGTTTAGGTACCCTGCCTTCACGGTGGAAGGCAGAGAGTGGAGTTCAAAATTCAGGACTAGGTGTCGGGTTGGTATGTCCGTCCATCTCGTCGTAGGGTGATTCGCCCGCACGGCTACAATAGTACTCCCGCGCACACCTTCAAGGATTTCCTCTTCAGTACACTGATGGAGGTAATCCCCAGAAATTGCGCCGCGGGCAGTAGTGCGGTGCGGGGTTACAGATACTATGAATTCGCCTAAGCTTGTCTACTTAGTGATGCTGTGCCTTGAGCTTTGTTTTCTACCTTAACGAGGAGGTCCCAAGCAAGTTTTGTTGCCTGTTAATTCTTTCCAGTTGCCTGTCCTAGGACCTTAGAGACAAGGAAAGGTGAAATCTTTGACAACGGTAGACTGTCGTTTGCAGCATGAAGTACAAGAAAGCGTGAAATGGGTGTCGGGTTCCTTGGCTTTTACCAAAGTAGGGGGAGCGGGGCGTACCCTTTTTGGGGGTCGCTTTGCTCGGGGTGAAGAATAGAGGGACACCATAAAAAGGCAAGGGTTTTAGGAATCCACTGTGCACTGCCCACCACAATGCCCAACAAGGGGTTAGGTAACGCACCGTGGTGGTAAGGGCTTTGCTAGAGATATTACTATAACTCTGCTGCCCAGAAACTATACCCATGTGTGGATCTAAACGAGGGTATCTGTCACCACCAAAGGTTAGCCATTGCCGCCAAAGAAGGTGAAATAGGAAAGAAGAGGAAAAGGATAAGAAAGGGCAAGAAAGGAGAAGTTAAGAAAGGCGACTGACTGCATCATCGAAGTTGAACTGAGACAGGACACCCGTCTACGAGAAGCAGGGGCTGCTTCTCGTAGACTCACCAAGCCCCCTGTGTGAGGCTATGGCAGTCCACGTTGCTGGGGTCCGTGGTGACGCCACTCACCAAGCACCGAACACCTAAGGTGTAGGCACCCTCTGCGGCGGGACGTGGTAGCAGTCAGGAGGGAACAGAAGAAGAAGTTGGGGGAAAAAAACTCCGTCGTCAGTTTTGCCAGCTCGTTCTCCCCGATGTTCAAATGGAAGGCAAGATTGCGGCCCAGTTTTTCCGGACATGCCGTTCTAGGTACACAAGACCTTCTTAAGTTTCATATTCTTGTTGAATGAATTGCAGTATGTCTGCCATATATATCAGCTGAGCTCCAGGCTGTATATCTTGACTTTGGCCCTAGCAAGTTCCAGTTTGATTTTGAGGCTTTTGTTTTGTTTGTTGTTATACTAAAATTAAAGAACCGGCAGACGGCTTGATCACGGGTTGACGAGGTGAAAGTCTGGTTTTTGAGAGTCTTCCTTGATCTGGTATGTTGACTGAGTTTTGCGCAAAGTCTCTTGGATGCGCATGACGAAGTCTGGGATGGAGAGGGGCAGAGGGCCTCAAGGAAGGTATCCCTCTTGAAGAAACGAATTTCTTTATCTCTTTGCGTGGGCTGCAGCCGATGTAAGCTGCGATGCGGAGAGGGACGTCATAACTTCCAATGGGGTCCGGGCACACGCTCCACCTTGTCTGAAGACTCGAGAGTTCTCATGTGAGATCTGGGGAAGTATCATCCTGTCTGCGACGCGTCGAGGCGAGTCGGTGTGTCATCTGCATTGAGAAGCTTGAGATTGCGTTCCTTGCAGGGAGATACAAGGAAGCATATTCTGCAAACTGTTCTTGTAGCCCCATTGTGTGTGAGGAGCATTGAAGTCACCATCGAGGATGACCGGCTGGGTTATGTTATTTATGATGTCGCCAATCCACGTACAGCCATCAGATCCGAGTTCTTGGGGCGAAGATGGACATTGTAAATACAGAGAGACTTGGTGCCGAGTCGAACTATGACTCAGATGTTTAACCGTTCCTCGTTGTTGAGACGCGTAGAGTTGTCGAGTTGGGACTGAGGATTGTGTTTTTTCACCAGGGTGGGGGCCATGTTATGGGTTTCCAGAGAACCACTGGATTTTTTGCTGCTCGAACGCGGAATGGAAGGTGCTTCCAGGGATAGTAGGGGTGGTACTTATAGCTTTTTGAACGAGAATCACAAAGGGTGCGTCGTCTTTAATTTGAACGCAGTTTGAGTTCTGCGATTTAATATAAAGACCCCGGCAGTTTTGTTGGAATATCCAGAGTGGAAGGGTTTCTCGTTTAGCTTTTGGATTTACGGCTGATAGAGAGGGTTTATACATTGAGTCGGTTGATGATGTTTCCCAACGTCCGCTGAATCTCTAGAATGAAAATTTTAATACGTCTTGCCTCGCTCCTTCTGCCGCGCCCTACCTCCTATATCTTGTTACCGCCACGGTTTTAGGCTGATCTGTTTGCTAAGCCGCTCTCGTTGCTTCCTTTACGTCGCGTAGACGCGGACGCTACACGTCGGCTGTTGGAACAGGCACCGCGAGGCGTGTTAATGGATGGCGCCTTTCGATCGCTCCGGCCCATGGACATTTTGGGTCGGGTGTACAAAACCGTCTCAGGAATTTTCCCTTCAAAACTACCGTCCACTTCTATGTTTTCAATCTGTATTATCCTGACAACCACGTAGCATTTGTACGTTTTTTTTAATATTAATGAAATTGAGAAGAACGGGTATGTGCACGCCCCATTTATGGCAACCGCGTTAGTGTCAATTTTGCCATATTTCTCGCTTTATAACTTCAAAGCCACACAAGTATTGCATCATGTTTTTCGCAGATTCTGTTAGTACATATTATAAACGTTAAATTCGGCGCGTTTAGAGCATAATAAAGATCGCCTTTGATTAATGATTTTTAAAATAATGCATATATAGTTAAATGCCCCTGTGTGAGCAATTCTAGTAAATTTCTCCCGCCAACCAGGACAAAAATATTTCATGCAAAGTTGAACTATATACACGGCGACAAACTGGCAAAGTTTAAAAATTTTAGCTTTTATAAATACGGAGAAAAAAATCTTTCGATCCAGAGCATTCTTGCGCAATGCGCCGCATTTGCGATTTTGTTTCCTAAATAACGACACTAATACTCGGTGATTAATACCCTTTGACAATCCTTCCTATGCCTAATTTGTCACTATATATTTCTAGACCCGTTGCCAGAATAGTTTTCTGGCGGAAGTCGCCCGAAATGACAACATCGCGCGATGCGGAAATCACGCACGAGACTTAAAGGTTGCTTACAATTTTTTTTTCTCGCAAAGACAATTTTTTTAAGGAAGAATTGGTTTTATGTTTTTGGGCATAGAGCCAGCAAAATGTTTTTTTGTTTTTGTTTCTTTTTTCATCAAAATTAAAAATGGTCATTGGACATGGTTCTTCGATCTTATCTGAAAATGCCCTCCACCATTCTGAAATACATTCCAGTACACCAATTCAGTTAGCCAAGCACGATACTAAGTTTGAGGCTCGTTCTTGCCTTCTGCTCAGTCAAAGCTACCAGTGTTCTGCCCATGGGCTTCGCTTGGGTATATTGAATGAAAATACGAAGCAGCCTCTTCAAAATATCAGGAGGACATTGATATATTCGTAGAACATCTGGTCGCTCTACACTTGCACATTCATATTGCGCAGCATTTGCAGCGTGTTGGCGAATTGGAGCCTCAAGAATTGCAAATGGATGGACAGCAAGAGCTTTCCTGCTGCCCTTTCGTTTGTCATGGGCAGCCTCTTCCATTCTCGAACGTGCTTCAGGGTGAAGATGCTGAACACTGCGATGAGTGTACCCTTGGGATGAATTTCAACTTCGCGAGGTCTCGAGCATACAGGGCAAGTCTTTAAGAGCTCCTTCAAGAAGCTCTCAAACACCAGCAACTGGCGTTCTTCCTCCGGTGGCAGTGGTACTGGACCTGATGCTAATACCTCGTCCCTGGAATGAGATTATGCACAGAATTATTTATGATTTGTAAACAAACTCGTATTAAAAATTGTACTGGTGCGTCCCTAGTGGCGCCGCAAATGTGCAATGGGTAGTGGGCAAGAAGCTTGGCGTACCGTGATTAGAAACCATTGGACTGCTCTGTGGCCAGAATCATTTCAAATCTTTGTAGTTTTTTTTTAATATTTATTTTATCGGATCCTTGCTATGCCTTACACTAGAGGCCTCAACGGAAGAGACACAGCGTTTTGCACCGCAAAAGTTGTCTGCATAAATGGTATGCATGGCTAACCCCACTGCACATGCACCAAGGACTGAACGCTTACCAGTTGGCTGTGACCACTGACTACAGTCTTCAACGTCATCTTCTAATATATTTATACCAAGCCGATTTTCTTGTACAAAAATAGTAACGAGTCGCTTGAAGCCCAATAACTTTATGTGAGGTAAGCAGATGGGCAGTGCATCACATGCCCGTGTGAGCAGGTGCAAGTTGAGCGCGGTTTCTATTCGAAGGTGACGAGCAATTCGTTCATGTCATTCGTTCTTATGGACGTGAGCAACGAAACTGGTGAAGCATTGAGAATTGATTTAATGCCACTGTCAAATCGTTAATGTGCATGAACATCCTTGCACATCGCATAGCCGCAAGCATTTTGCGTGCTCCTTGGCTGGGTTCCAGCTTGCTCTCATCCCAAGTCCTTCGCTGTTTCTTCGGTGCTAGTTCCACTTGCGCAGCAGGAACGCGACAAGCGAAGTCACTACGGTGATCTTTCGCACCCTTGTATATGTCGACATGGTCAATGGGCCCAACTGTCAAGATTGGTTCAGACATTCGCGTTTGACTGCGCTCCGTCTGCTTGCATTGAGGTGTGCTTACAGGTTGCAATGGCGACTGTCGCAACGAGTCAATGGGGAAGCAATCCACTGCACAACGCAGCGCGCAACGCATTAGGTGCAGTCGACACAGATTCTTGAAAGCTCCTTCACTCGTACGCGAAAAACACTAGTCCATTTGGTACACAGGCGGCCAGATTATCATGACGCTACTCCCGCATTGACGGTTAAAGTGTTTCCTACACAGGTGGTCATAGTCGAACTTCAATATTTCTTAGATATTTTGTACAGCCTCAGCCAACGCAACTCTGCAAAATGTTGACGAAAAGGCAGGTTTCTATTAAACACCGCAGTTGTGCCTGACCCGCCAGTTTTTTCCCCACAACCATAGAGAAGAATTGAGCCCGAAATGCCACCACTGCTGCGAAACCCAAAATATTCGAGTTGGTGCGTACACGTGCAGCTCACCTCTCATAACCTAAGTCGCAGAATGGAGTGCACGTTGCATCGGGGCCTGGAATGACGCTGTGGACAGCAGATGGGCAGTCGGGTGGTGGCTTGCTGCTGCAGGTGGGGAAGATAGAACCAAAAGGACGCAAATGTACTGGCTCCTCTGGAATGAGGCCACCACAACTGCAGGGACGTTTTACTCAGTGGTGCAGTCCCTTAGGAACACTCCTGCCTCACAGTGTGCATGTGATTCAGTTGGTCTCAACCTGCAAAATGAATCTTCTTATTACACATGTCATATTTTATACCATGTTTGAATTGTGTAATTTTGTTGCTCCAAACACTCACAAACATTACAAAAGCAAATCCCGGCCGAGGTGCCCGCAATCTGACGGAGGCTTATTGCGAGCAGGCGCCGTGTAACCGAGCTTTCGGTTGCACGTCAAAAGATCCCCAGGTGGTCGAAATTAATCCTCAGTCCTCCGCTGGGGCGTGCCAGATGCCCTTCGTTGGTTTGGCACGTAAAATCCCCAATTTCTTTTACTTTGACATTACAAAAGCAAACATTTAAAGCACTGTGCATTCCTGAAAAGCATGAAGCCTTGTTGTACTACACATGCAAAGTTCGCAAGGCTGTTCTGCATCTCACTACTGATATCGTTTTGAGAAGCAAGGCTTTGTGTTCATCATATATTTTTCAACGGTCCCATCGCCCGGCAGCAATAAACATTTAATGTCGTTATGCAGTGCAACACACACAAAATATAGTTGCAATTTAAAGTGGCCCGCAAGATTTGCAACTTCACAAATAGAGAAGTACCTTTCCTTATATATATTAATTTGCTAATCCCATTTTCTCGTTTTTTTCTTTTTTTAAGTTTTATCTTAAAGTGCAAAAGGGTCAGCCTTTATTTATTTTTTTCTCGCCCTGAGTTGAGACTTGCAATTTTAATGTATAAATGAGACTAATAAAAGGCGTTTTCGAGGAAAGTTATTACTTCATACGTCGGGTCACCGATTCTTGCGGGTCAATTATTTTAGCTTCGAACTATGCTTGGGGGGAACACCCTGTACATCATGCGGTTGCAGGCGTGGGGCCGGCACCTGTCGGTTGGGTTTTTTACTGCGCCGGCACGCCCATACCCGACTTTTGCATAAACTAACCACTGAGGCTATGCTACCGCGAGACGGCAGCTGGCGCACTCGCTGCACGAGTGCACGTGCGGCCCGCGAGTAGTCCCACAAAAAATTTGCTCGCGCCTTTTGGACGTGCGCTTAACAAGAGCTCTTACCATTAGTGGCGAGATGTTTTGGTGGCGCCCTCCTATGGTTCCCCCTTGTGACGTCATTACCTTGCGAACAACAAGTTCGATGGTGTTTGTAAATAGCATGGTGGAAGCTTGAAATCATTGCGCTCTCAAAGAAACACTGCCAACACCGTCAAAATTGAAGTTCTTTCATTCCTCTTATTCCGTCGATGATAAATCCCCTTTCCGACGTCATAGTCAGCGTTCGGCCAATCGTGGAAGGCCGACCACAGCGACGCTTTCGGTCGCGCACGGGGCTAATAGCCTCCTCTATACTGCATCTGGTGGGTTACGTGCAGAAGAAGGCAAAAGCACAGGCGCGAGGGCCTGCTTTTCATATTTGCTTTCCTTCCACGAGCCCTTGCGAAAAGAAAGCACATCTGAAAGCCACGTGCCCGCACCAATGCCTTTGCCTTTGCTGCACACAACTCCTGAGATAGAGTATATACTCACAAAGCCTGGCAGTTCGACGACGGAGCCATGGAGCGCCCGGTCGCAGATTTGAAGCGCGAGAATTTGGCGGCACAGGGCATTTCTCGGGGAACCCGGTCGCCAGCACAAAGCTTTTGCAGCGGCGAGGACCCGAAACATGATTTTCAAACCTGACGAGAAAAGAAGCGTTAGCGTGAGGAACGCGAGGAGCACGATCGCACATTCCATCGCTCGGGAGAAGTGTGTTTTGGCGTCTCGCCGCAGCGGGGCGCCCGTTAAATGGCTCTCCTCCATCCGTTGTCTGCCGCTCTACCATTTCAATTTCGGCGGCCGCGTCTCACGGTAATCTGCCAGGCTTTGTCTGTATAGAGGAGGCTATGCTCATTCTAAGATGAGCTTTCGGCCACGGCCGTAGAACGCGTGACCAAGCGGCACAACATTATCCTTACGTATGAGCATACGCTCATTGTCGGATTTGTTGCAAGTGGACAGCTGTGTTTGGTGGGTGCACGCGGTACTTTACAACCAGCTCTTGAACCGCGATGTTCGCGAAAAAGTGACTGAACCATCCAAGACCTCACCTGCACACATTGGCGCTTTTGAGGACGTTTCTGGGTTCCGTCGGCTTCGGAAACTGGAAGTTTCGGCAGAGCGCCCCATGGAAAACGGTAACTACTCTGGTCATCACCGCAAAAGGCAGATGATTCAAAATGTTCGGCGCAGAAATGATGGTCCCGGGACCGGTTTTTTTTTTTTGCGACATTCTCTAGCCCGGTGCGACGTAACCATTCGCTTCTCTGTGGTTCCTCCTTCGGCAAAGTGAACAACCATAGACCCTTTTGAACGTTCTTGGTTTCAGAGCGCAGCTCTTAGGCGCCCGTTTCCAGTTGGCCGGTGTCGGCGTAACCTCGCTAAATTTAGCGGGAAAATTGACGTCACGTGACCTCAACATCAATTCAATTCCCCGCTAAATTTACCTGGAACATTAAGTTTCACAGCTAGATTTAGCGGACAAACTCAGGTTCTCCGCTAGATTTAGCGGGAAAGTTGACGTCACGTTACCTCAACACTAATTCTATTCCCCACTACATGACGTCAACATCAGTCAAATTCTCCGCTAAATTTAGCGGAGAGTTGAATTGGTGTTGAGGTCACGTGACGTAAATTTTCCCGCTAAATCTAGCGGAGAAAGTGAATTTTTTCATAGGTGACATGACTCCAAGTCATGTGACGTCATTTTCCCCACTCAATTTAGCGGGGAAACTGAATTGGAGGAGAAGGCGAGAGGAGGGTATGGAGGAGGAGGGGAGAAGGAGAGGTTACGGAGGAGGAGGAGGGGCATGTCCTCCACTCAGTACCTTTCCCTCCTTGTTCTCAAGGGCTGCGCTCTAATTTTGCATTACAGAGATTTTTAAACGTCTTTCATTTTTTTAGTTAGGGCACGTCTTCACATAACACACATTAGGCGTTGTATAAAAATAACTTGCTGAACGAAGAAACAATCCTACGAAATGCAACTGCGTTCCGCCTAAGTCACAAAAAACTGGATCAACACGGGGATGTGAGCCGATCGCAACCGCGCAGAACATTATGCAGACGAAGGAGAACAATGTGGTCGGGTCAATCGGGTGATCTTGGTGAACTGTGGCGAAAGGCAACGCGCTCCCCACG
>JAZHYW010004513.1:0-15049 GCA_037355805.1 Ixodes ricinus
CCATAACCGCTAGGCCACGCGCGTGCTGCCTACTTGGCAAGCTGCGCGCGCGGCAATAAAACCGACCCGCAACACGACGGCAGTGGTCGCGGAGACGCTTGTTGAACAGCCAGGCCTCCTGATTGTCGCGGCGCACGGCGTTCAAGCCGCACTCTCCACGGCGACGATTAATATATCGCGGCAGGGTGAGGGTGGCGAATACCGACGTGATCTCAGGGCGCTCTCGAGAGATGTTGTGCAGCAAATCTCGGTACCTGTTGATACATAAAATGGTTGGTGCTTGGCGTATCAGTCGCTGTGACGGGACAAGTTTGTGTGGGCACTTAGTGCGTGGGTTCAATATATTTTCAAAAAGTTCTGAACGAGTATATATCATTAAAAATATATAAGCTGCCCGAATTACTCATAAGGTCGCACCGTTGAAAATTACTAAATACATCCCATTCGGAAAACGCGCAATGAGCTTTGGAAAAAGAACGCGTTTTTTTATGGCCCCTCAAATCATGACGGAAAGATTCAGTTGTTAGAAGGTAACTGTGTTGCATGTTTATACAACCTAAAGTTAGTCAGCTCCAACGCGCGTCTGGCGGACTTGTGCCTATCTCAAATACTCTACTCAAGATACTGTATTTAAAATACCTTTTGAAGTATCTTGGTATCTTGCAAATACTTTTGATCGAGAGTATTTAATACTCTATCTTAATTATATTTCTGAGTATCTTGTACTCATTATCTCAAATACATTTTTGACATTCCACCATTTTTCGAGTTTTTCTGTATGAAGTGGCGTGGGCGCGGCACGAGCAAACGTGAACATTCTTTCGAGCAACCAAATCCTGTTGCTAGCTCTGATTAGCTAAGGTGACTTCCATTGAGCTCGTGAAAACATGGCTTTTTTGCCGATTGTGACTCATATTTCAGCCCAAAGTTCGTACAACCAAGGTTTTCCCTTCGCCTTCCCAACGGCGCCTTTTGTTTCGTAGAATTTCCCCAAAATAATCCTCCAGCAAAGGGGGTGGTTTTACGGAAGTAAAAATAGCCACACTGAGGCGAAACGCAGACCGGGGAACGACCTACGACAACCATGCAGACTTGAGTGTAAAGAAAATAACAAAACAAAACAAAAGTGAAGACACACAGAGCAAAAGATGTCTTGCTTATTGTATATTTGACTTTGCTATGACAAAGCGTCGAGGTTTTCTTTCGTTTATTTACTTTTTGTCGTCAGTCCGTCACTTATTGCTCTCGCGAACAGTGTCTGTAAGCGAATATTGATAAGCAGAGAACAGGACAGGAAACGAACTAGGAGCTGGATGACCTCTCAAAATGCCAATAAAGCGTCCCCAAACTTTGAGTGCCTTTCTGAACGCAACCTACTTAAAGAAGGTGCGACCACTGCCATGGCTATTATATGTTTTTTTTTGTTATCCATTCACTCATAGCTGTATTCCAAGTTCGTTTATAGTGAACTCCCCATCTAGGGAATGTGGATTGTATTTAAACGATGCGTCTAAGGTGCGCCGCAGGATGCGATGTCACTATTGGCGAGGCGCTCTGACCCATTTGTTGCCCCAGCACTTCAGTGTTTACCCAACGCAAGGCCTGTGCACATTCCCACAGGCCTTGTGGGAATGTTCATGTCATCTCCTTTATAGAGTGCGAAGCACAGCAGTGTAATGTAAAAATACTAATAATGAACGAAGTGACGTTAAGTGCCGGATGTCTCCCGAAAGCAGTAGTAAGAGGATGCGAGCTTGAGGGCTTTTGTGCTGAGCTGGGCACCGTGCATGCTGCATTGTTCATTCAGGCTGGAGTGGTAACAAAACAGACCCTCCTCCCCCTCACCGGAGAGCACGAACTCCAGCCGAACGCTGATGCCGCGTTCGATTATGTCAGCCGAGTGCTGAGTCATTGTACTCGTTGTCCCCATCCGTATAGTTCTAAACTTAACCGCTTGAGGCGCCACGGTCTGAGCTCCTCCCCATTAGCTAAAGCGACCTCTTTCTTGTTGTCCCAGAAATGGTTTGCAACATGTATCAGTGATATTAGGCAATCGTAGTAGACCGTTTTTCTCCTCCGCTACGGTATCCGTGAAGAAAACGCCGCAGCTGCGCATGAGCGCCGCCAGCCTTGTCTGCATAGTTCAAGGTCTTGTGGCGGATTACGGAGCGCTATCCGGGTGCTTAGCGGGCTACGGAAACGGTCTACTACAATTCTCCATTGCTACGAGCGTTGCCAATCAAACGCGTGACCAAATAAATTAAAAAAAACGCGTAGCCGAATATTTCTTACGCTTGGCTTTCGTGCGGAGGCTCCGGGTTCGATTCCAGGGAGCGGACTCCTCTTTTATTTATTCTTTCAACTTGACATTCTCGTATGTTCGAGAACCTTGCCGTCTGATCGAGTTACGAATATTCTACGCGCCGAACGTGCTACGCCGAATGTCCCAGAAACCCTACGCGGGTACAAAAGGTGCTCCAAGTGGCGGTCCAGAGTCAGTCTCGCCCCAGCGCTCGATCCTGCTGTTTCGCCGACATCTACGCCTGCGACGCTAGCCTTTCTCTATTGTTTTGGGCACAAGTTCGCCCCATTAAACGTTTAGTTTCTTCAGTTATTCGCCGCCTCATCATTTGTCATTCGTGACAATATCCTGCTCCTTATAGTTGGACTGCATAAAATAGCTCTACGATACTTTTTTCTTTTCGTTTTATGTTGTTGCGTGCTAATAAACCATTGTGGTAAAACAGATTTGCGCAGCTGTATAATTGTCGTTGTTACCGATGTCGATACACGCAATGCGGAAGTATCTTCAAAAGTAATTGAGTTAGATTTCTAAGTATTTGTACTCTACTCAAGATACTTTACAGTGAAAGTAACTTGAGTAGTATTTTAAATACTTTACGAAACAGGTATTTAGTAACTTAACTTAAATACTTTTATTGAGTATTTTGTCCAACACTGGCGTCTGATGACTCAGCAGCACATGAGTAATTTAGTAACTGCAGTACAACCGCTAGCATGGGGTCTTTAAAGGGGAACTCTGCCGATTTGTTAGTTGACTTCGATTTGGCTGGAAATTCGCACACCGCATAAATATTCCTTTCTCAACTGATAACCAAAATATTCTATAAAAATAAAATTTTCCTTGAAGGTATTGGAATTTTCAAATTAGGCCGGCCCCGAGGGTTCCAGGAGGCGACACTCTACTGGCAACAACGAAACATCCCTACTTTTCCCTACCCGCGTACGTCACGGATGTGCAGGCGGACGAGCGACTCCGGCAGCCGCTAAGTGGCTTTCCGGGCGCCAGCGATCGAGATTGATTTTCCCAGCTTCAATGTTGAAAGTTCCTTTGCAATGGGTAGCAATCTGAGGTCCGCGATAGATTGTAGAAACAGTGCCGAGAAAAAGCTTCCTTTTCACCCATGTTTTCGTGGGAGAAAAAAAAAATGCATTCTTCGACTGCAATGGAGGCCAGCCACGTCAAGGTGCTTTTGCGCGAGGCTGTGTGCCGAAAGAACTAGTGTCACTGGAAACGTACTCACTTATGCTCGCAATACTTTATAGCCGCGTGCTGTGAGTTGAGCATCCTTTAGAAGCTGGAACAGCTTCCAGAGCGGCGAGCGCTAACTCAAGCCGGCTGTGATCGCCGTGACCGCTACGACATCCGTCCAAAGAAGAGCGCTAATAATATCGAGAAAAATAGCACACAATCTAGCACTATAGTCGAAATTTTGCACAGTCACATTTGTTTATTCACAATTGGCACAGTGATTTTTTTAATTTTTTTATAAACACTATCTCTGTTTCGGACGTCGAATCTATTTGGGCTACTCTCGAAGTTCCTCTCCACTGGTCGACATGTTGAAGACGAGAAGTGAAACGTCAGTTCAAGCTTGAATTTAGACATGACTTTTGACACATTGAGCTACTCTCTCTGCTACTGCAGAGGTTTATGAAGCAGGTGTTGAGCTCCATTGATATACGATAGAGCCTTTGCCTGGTTTGTCAAATGGTTGACGTGCAATATTCTCATGCAGGCAAGTGATGAAAACGCCTTTAATTTATTCTATTGCAAATAAATTTATAGGGCGCAAAACTTTTTTAAACCCCGAAAAAAATATCGTGATTGAGGGAGGCATGCAAATTTAACGCTAATAAAAACTGTGCTAAACCAACTACTTAATTTTTAAAAAATCTTAAATAGAATTACCCCCTTCCCATGTGCAATCCGGGATGGGTGTTTGAACGCGTTGCATTCTACTGAAAGAAAAAAATGGGTACATTTTTTTTAGTAATTTTGTTAACTTATTTTGAAATAAAAGTTTTATGATGTATTTCTGTACCTTACGCATTGCATCTTCAAGCAAATATTCTTTCTTTGAAGATGAACAGTGTATTTGTGTATTTTTTATGCATTCCATTGCACCTTGATGTTTGGCTTGGTGGTTGCAGAGTTTTTTAATTTTAATTTTAACACGATTTTTATGTCCAGTAACATGCCATCTGATCTAAACGAATGCAGTTCATTTCATTCTATACATTTTATATTTTATGATTAACACAGTGTAGATGTGTTGGGTCCCAGCCCATCACGCACATGTTCGTCGCTTTGGAAGGCGAGCAGTGTACGCGCCAACGCACGAATGCTGAAAATGGCATCGACCAGAAGCGCTTCTCGAAATGGTCTATAGATCTTGTGGGAGCGAGTCTGCCACCACGGCATGAGGCCGCTGCCGACCGCCCAAACTGGACAACATCTGAGGCGCGCAACAGCACACGTAGGACAGTGATGCAGAAGCCTATAAAATTCGGCACACGCCCACAGAAATGGAGAGACGTACCGAGATCACGGAGGCGTGCGGTTTGAACACGCCGGGAATGGTTTACGTTGATACTAACAACCCATTCCTGTTACTCTAATAAATGTAGTTTCTCGTTATGGAAGCCCGGCTTCGTGCTGTTCCTCCCGGATGGGCATGCAGCAAGGCAACCCCACCACATGTCGCCCAACGTGATTTTGCTGCCCTTCTGTCGGAACGACACGGGGCTGGAGTTTCTTCTCTCGGTAAGTTTTTTTTTTCAACTGCGGTGTTTCTTTTTGAAGTAGTGCTGGTACTTCGCGACAGCGCGATTGCTCGTTGAATTGGAGCCTCAAAACATTGCTTAGTCACACTGGGGCGTGTTTATCTGCTTTGGAGGCGTGTTTATTTTTCTTGAGTGGAGTATATCGCCAGTTGCCGCACACGTTTTCTTGTCTGCTTGACGTTTCTGCTTTTTTCCCGCCATGTCTCCCACACTACGGTCTGAGACGAAGGATGGCGAAAAGCCTGGAGCAAGCGTGGATCCCGGAGCAGGCTCGGCGGATGCGCAAGCCGAATTGCTGCTGAAGGTGGCAGCCATGTGTGATGCGGTCACACAGCCTCTCGCCGTGCAGCAGTCACGTGAGCCGGATGCGTCCCCAGCGTCCCCAGCTGACGGTGCCGGTGTACACTAGCGACAACGACGCCAAGTCAATCGCCGACTTTCTGGGTGAGCTCGACGTCTACAAAGCCGCCTCAGGCTCCTCGGAATCCCTCGTGATAAGCAGAATAATCCCACTCACTCTACAGTCTAGCGCTGCGTGCTGGTTAAGGCTGCAACCTACGTTCAGCAGCTCTTGCGGAGTTCGAGCTACGTAATTCGAGCAGAATTCCTGCCACCTGGTTACGAGTTACAAATCTTGAGAGAACTCGGGTCCCGAACGCAACATCCGATCGAAGCCTGGTTCAGTATGTTCGCGCCTTGCGGGAACTCACGAAGGGCACAACCTAATGCCTTCGAGTCGAGATATAGCTCGCGTCCTCAGACAATGTCACCCAAAATACCGCGTGTACAGTCAGCGCAGAAATGAGGCCGAACGCCGGAACGCGTGGCCGTTGATACAGACTGCTCCACCTGGAGAGCTCCTGAAGACCTAATGAAAATGCGCAGGGGTGCGAGGTGCGAGGCCCTACTAGGATGTTCTCGACCCTCGCGCGACGCGTCTGGGGTTCCGCGTTTCCCCGGTGGCGCGTTGTAAGCGCCGTCACATCCGATACAAAAAAGCACTGTTACTCGCTTTGTGTACCGGTTTCCCAGCTATATCTCTTCAGCGCTGTCATTCATTATCGCTTTGTGTATCGCAAGGGCGAAATGAAAGTTGAAACCATTTGGTGCACGGAAGACCCGTAGTGCTTGATGACGTGTCGCCGGAACCACGCGCGGTGAACAACGTTCCGCGCTCAATTTCTGAGAAATAGTGAAACGTCATAAACGAGAAATCAAATTCGCTTGTTCAGCACGACCATGCTCTTTATGAAAAAAGAAAAAAATACTGCAACAGACTAACGCGGATGCCTCGGGTTTTATGAGCACTGCCCATGTTTTCGTGCGAGTCGATTCTTAAAGAGCGAATAATTTCTTGCTGACGCTCTCTTTGGCAACCACCGATAGGCCGGGCGTATCAATGCCCGAAGCGGGGCAGATTCATCCCCCTGTCTGAGCAGGGCCTAATCGCATAAGCGCTATGGCCAGGTTAAGCGGCCGCCCGTTGTCGACCGGGTGACCGGTGCGGCGACGCTTTGTCGCCCGGTGACGGCATCACAGCGCGCCAGCGGCGAAACGCGGAAGTCCCAGGAACGCCCCACGTGAGGGTTGAGGAACGTCTTAGTAGGGCCCGCACCCTCGCACCCAGGTGCGTTTTATTAGTTCTCAGAAGCCCTCAGGTGGAGCAGCCTGTTTTGATGGCCACGCGTTCCGGCGTTCGGGTTTCATTCCGTGCTGCCTGTACCACACGACCGCACCTTGGAGACCATTGAACAGCTAGCCCTTCGCCTTACGCGCAGAGGAGATCTTCCTCGCTCAGAAGAGCTGTCTCCCATGCGCCTTTGGCCGCAAATCTCTCGAACCCGCATGAGCTTGGCAGGGCCCCGTGGCAATACCGGCGCCAAGACCTCCACGGGACTGGAACAGAGTGCCCAATCAAAGCAGCCGGAGGCGCTCCAGATTTGGTTCAATGCGTGGCCACTGGAGGACGTCCGAAGAGCGCCCTGGTGCCGGCGACTCAAGCGGGTATTCGGACCAATGCCACAACTGTGGACAGCGCGGCCACTTCAAAGAGAGTGCCCAAATACAAACCCGAGGCAGAACGAAACAAATGGCGGAAGGGCTGGAAGTGAGCGGAGGATTGTGCCAAAGCGCCTATGGGCCGTCAAAATCTGGAAGGTTACGTGGCATCCCATTCGGGAAACTATTACGGCCAGCGCCAATGGGCCCCACTGCCGACCGCCGACAGCCACTATCACAGCCGGGATCACGCACGCAGCGTCACTTGTTCCTCTGGTATGTCGATTTCAAGGTAACAGCGAAATGATCGAGCCACATGACGATCGCCTTTGCTCGGTTTTCCTTTTGCCGCGCTTTTGAGATACTGGAGCTGCTATCTTGCTTATAGGGGACGCAGCCTATGAACTATGGAAAAAATCAAAAAATAATTTTCGTTCGGCAGACACACGTCTGCAGTTAGCCTCCGGGTCAACAATATCGGCGGACGGGCCGTAAGGCTTAAAACTTCATTTAATGAAACAACGGCGTCAGCGCTTTCTGTATCTCCCGGTACTCACCGTACCCGTGATCTTGGGTCGAGATTTTCGCAGGCGTAAGCATGACGCTTGACTTTCCTGGTGGCGGCTATCGTCTGGGAAACCAGGCGGACCTGACTCCTTTCACCGGACGAGAAACTGCGTCACTGGCCCAACCCTCCCAGCCCACTTTACAACGCCCGCAGCTGCCCTGCCGTCCGAAATCTCGGATACCCTGCAGAAGTGTCCGGGCACGGACCTTTAAAGAGACAGCTGGAGGACGTCCTGCGGCCGTTCTCTCGGATGTTCACGGAGCGACCAGGAAAGACAGACATCCTGCTGCATCGGATTGAAGCCGGTAAAGCGCGGTTCAAACAGGCCCGGAATACGGAACCCGGGCCAGCCCAGTGAGCCGGAACCCGTAGTGACGTCAGCGCTCCCTCCGTACGGGCGGTGACGTAATTACGGCTTCCGCCATCCGGGTCAGGAGTTGAAAAATTTTCAACTTTTTCCTTCCCGGGTTGTGACGTAGGTTTCCGTATTTTCTCCGCGGCCAATCAGCGCGGCGCGCTTCCCTCTCCGCCCTCCTTGCCACCAGCGTTCACGCGGTTCCGCTTGCAAATGCCTCAGATGCTCCGTGCTTGCTTGCGGGGATGATTACGACGGTGAACTTCTTGCCAGTCTCCGACGCGAGGAAGGCTGCGAAGAGTGCCGCTGCCGCGAAGAGGGGCTGAAGTTGCCGCTGCGTTTGACGTACCCGAGAAAACCTATAAATTAATTCAGCGGTACCCCTAGATCTACGACAGGTATCGTAGCGACCGCAAGCACCAGGACAAGCGAAAGACCTCGATACTGCTTATAATACTTTATTCACATGGTTTCGAAGACACGGGAGGTGGATGCAACCCGATGAAACGGCATCTTCAATGCAAATATGAGTGGCCTTCAGAAAGGCCGTTTGTAGAGGCAGGCAGTGGTTGGCTTGCTGGCTGCAAAGAGACCGGAAAGGCAGTGGGATGCACTTAAAAGGTTAAAATGGTGAACGACACCGGTACGCGCTGTAGATGAGTTTTTAGGCAGTACTGTACGACCGCTAGCCTAGAATCTTTAACACCCGTCACGCAGTAGTGAAACACGAACGTCTGCTGTTACGATGCTCATCCAGATCGAAACGGGCCGGGGTGGAGATTGAACCCAAGATCCCTGGGTTCTGCAGCGCGAGCTTTCGTGCAGAATTCACTCACAAGCAGCTTGTAAGCACACATCTAGCTAGCACAAAGGACAAGGAAGCACAACGGGCTTCCGTCATACATGCACTGAAGGGAGCACAACATAGTAAACAGAAAGAGTGTGTCGTATCAGCTGCACATCTGCATACCATTGCTATTTTTTTTATAGCACAGACGCAGTAAAATATGACAAGCGGGTGACTGTTACAGCTTCTCTCGTGATCCTGCCGCGTTAAAAATGATATAAACGTGGTTCCATTGCGGGAGCGCACGCTCCACGTGAGTATTCCTGTGAGCGACGCGCGGGCCCACGTGGAACGCCACTTGATATATAAGATGAAAATAATCCAAAATAAAAAGCAGCACACCCTACCTGGCTCGTGACATTCGGAAGCACTCGAAGAAGTCCCGGCCGTCGGGATCTTCGTACATCAGTCTCACGATGGTGGCAAACTCTCCGAGCATTTTCCGAGACTTCAGGAGCTCGCGGACGGCCTTTCGCTTCATTTTCTTCACGCTCCGCAGGTACTGCTCACACGCAGCCGCGAAGTAGTCAGCCGACGCCAGTCGATAGTTCTTGCATATGTGACGTACCTCATCACACAAAGGTTCATAAGTGAGGCAAATCAAGCTTCGTAGTCGGGATCCTGCCGAGACGACGCCATCGCGAAAAACAAAGCGACGAAAACGAGGCACCAGTGCCGCTCTAGACGGAGCGCGAAGCGTGCCCGGCGCCCGGCGTGCCCGGCATCGCCTGCCTCGCCCGCGACGGCGACGACCAGCGACGACTCCGCTTGACGACAGCCGTTGATTGGTTGCCTGGGGAGCCGCCGTGACGTCAGCTCCCGTATGCCGGGGCCCGTCCGCGCGCCGCTCAAACCAAACCGTGACGTCGGCACCCGTAAACGGACGCCGGACGTGATTACGTCACTACGGATTCCGGCACACGGGCTGGCCCGGGTTCCGTAGTCCGGGCCTGTTTGAACCGCGCTTAACGCACCACCTTGGAGGTGCAATCCACGGCCCATCAGTCTGCACAAAAGAGAACGCCTGGACGTGGCCCTCCAGGAGATGCTGGTCACCGGCGCAGTACCTGAGTCAAAGAGCCCTTGGGCATTTCCTGTCGTTCTCGCTCGAAAACAGATGGAACTGCCAGACTCTGCGCAGATTGCAGACGGCTTAATGAAGTGTCTGTACGGGACAGTTACCCCTTTCCCAGCATTTCCTCTATTATGTACACGCTCGGTAACGCGACGATGTTTACCACATTGGATTGCAGCCGCGGATTCCATCAGATCGAGGTGCATCCGTTAGACGTGCAGAAAACCGCTTTCATTTGCCACAGAGGGCTGTACGAGTTCACCCGCTTGCCTTTTGGCTTGTCCAATTCGCGAGCGAGCTTTCAACGTGTGATGAACGTTGTGCTCGGAAACGCGAAGTACGAATTCGCGATGGCGTACATAGATGACGTTGTTTTTTTCTCGCGTACATTCAAGGAACATCTCGAACACTTGACTATCGTGCTTGAGCGGATGCGGAACGCGGGCCTAACAATCAACCCGGTGAAAGTTCATTTGGCCGAGCCTAAAATTAACCTCCTGGGATTTGTTGTCGATAGCGGCAAGCTCCGTCCCAATGAAGAAAAACTGCGCGCACTAACTGAGTACCTGTGCCCCCATGACGTGAAAAGTTTACAGCGATATCTAGGAATGATTGCATTCTATAGGGATTTCATTCCTTACTGCTCCGAGATTTCTCAGCCGCTCAATTACCTCCTTCGAAAAGGCATCAAATGGTGTTGGTGCGAACCACAACAAAGCGCACTTACAGCCTTATCGACGGCAGTGAGAGAAAACGCGTATTTTCATCTTCCTGACCTAAACCAACCATTCGTTTTGCAAACAGATGCAAGCGATTGCGCGTCGGAGCTGTTTTACTGCAGGAACATGACGGCTATACTCCGCCCGGTTGCTTTCGCAAGTCAGACCCTGAATTCCGCACAGCGTAACTACAGTGTTGCAGAAAGGGAATGCTAGGCCATAGTGTATGCGTTAAAGCGATTTGACATGTATTTGGAAGGCGCAACATTCCACATTAAACGTGATCGTTTAGCGTTTTCATGGCTGAAAAGACTTCAGAACCCTGATGGTCGCCTTGCCCGTTGGGCACTTACACTGCAACAATACGACTACACTATTGTGTACGGGCGGGGTGCTACAAACCAAATTGCTGATGCACTTTCCAACGCCCCCCTTCCTGATGAGCACGTGCAGGAAGTTCCAGGTCTGGTTGCGGTCGTTAATACAGCACAGGGACCACCTGTTTCATGAGGGGGGGGGGACATTGGTATCAAGAGAGAATCATCTCACGGCCCAGCACGATGATGGGTTGTGCCAACAAGTGACTGCCTGGCTGGCAGCGTCCAGCCGGTCAACACCAAGGGTGATGAACAATTCGACTCTTACTTGCTAGAGCAGTAGACGGACTCCTGTTGCGTTATATCCCTCAGGCTGATGATGATCTGAGCAGTTCTCCGTTTCAAACAGTGACACCTCGGAAGTTACGTAAGTCCTTCATCAGATACATACACAGCTCTGCCATAGCTGGACACTAGCAGTGGGAGCAAAACTTACGATAAGTTGCCCCATATTACGACGTGGCCCGGCATGCGGCAAGATGTACTGAGGTATGCACGTAGTAGCCCGTCGCGCCAGAAAGCGAAACCACGTGGTGGTCAACCCCAGGTTTCATGCAACCGATCGCAAGCCAGAGCCCTTGGCAGATCTGTTGCTGTGATGTCATGGGTCCGTTTCCACGTGGCCCACGCGAAAACCAGTACTTGTTCGTAGTAACAGACCATTTCACCAAATGGGTGGAGCTGTTTTCTTTATGAAAGTTGGACTCGCAGAAAATATGGGACTGCCTACTTCAAGTTTTCGCGCGTTTTGGTTTCCCGGCAAGCCTAATTTCCGGATAATGAGTCAGTATTTTACGAGCAAAGTGTTCGTCGATGCATGCGCGGTTCTGGGAATCGAACATAAACGGACCTCGCCGTATCATCCACAGGCAAATATAATTGAAAGGGTAAATCGAAACCTTAAGATGGTGCTTGTTGTGCATACGGAGCGTCACAAAAACTGGGATGTGAAGCTCTCAGAAAATGGCCTTCGCCACCCGCACCACGGTTAACCGGTCAACCGGGCTCACCCTGCCCAGCTCAATTTTGGCAGAAGAGCTTGCCATTCCTCTCACTAACACTCTCCGCTTGACAGAGCCCAGGGAACAGGACCGCAACTACACGAAGTTCGCAGACGACCTGCGAAAGCGTTTCACTATCAACCTCAAGGAAGCCCGGGAGAACCTTGAACGTTGCCAGAGCGCAGCAATCCGACCAGTAAAACCAGCGACGTGGAGACTTGCAGTTCGAAGTGGGAGACTTGGTGTTTCGGCGCACTCACCGCCTGAGTTACGTGGCGAGAATGCTTCGCATGGCCTCACTGGCCAACAGGTCGGATGGTCCATTTCGTGTAGGCAAAAAGCTTTCCCCGCTTACGCACGCACTAATTCACCATTTCAGTGGTGAGTCCGTTGGACCAACTTATGTCACCGACCTTAACCAATTCCACGTCCCGGAAGATGGTTTTTCGCAGGATCGGACCGATGCCGACGACGGCCTGGTCCCGGACCCCCCCCCCCCCTCGCCGCCACACAGGCGCTACAACCTGCGACGTCGGTGACGGCTGGGAGAGAAGTTTTAGAGCGGTGGACAAGATTCTTCTTTTTTTCTCTCCTTTCTTTTGGGTTTTGAGCGTTGTACCTCGATCGTATATCATCCCACGTATCTTACCGTCTTTCTGAGGCAGGGAAATGTTGCGCGATTGTGTGCCCACCCCAGATCCTTTATTCTTTTTTTATGCAATATAGAGCCAGGAGTTGCACATGAGAGTAACCCATGGCGATTGCTCGTTCTTTTCACGAAGATGGATCACGGGCAACGCCACCACGAATCCGGGCATCTGGACGCCAGGGTCCCAGGACACGTGGCAGTCCCAGTCACCAACGGCGGCAACCGGCAAAGCTCACCCCATGGAACCACGGCCAGTGGGCAAGACGGTCCACAGGCACCGAAAACTGAAACTGCGGGCGATTCTGGGAGCGGCCACCAAGGACGACTGCAACCTGGAGCGCGTCCTAGCGCCGATACTGGCACCGCCGTCCACACCCTCGACGACGAACCCCACCCCCCCCTCGACGACGCACTTCCCCGCCCAATGACGACCACGACGACACTGGCATCGACATGCCAGACGCGGGGGGGAAGTGTGGGAGCGAGTCTGCCACCACTGCCAGAACTGATGCCGACTGCCCAAACTGGACAACATCTGTGGCGCGCCACAGCACACGTAGGACAAGTGATGCAGAAGCCTATAAAAGACGGCACACGCCCACAGAAAGGAGAGACGCACCGAGATCACGGAGGCGTGCAGTTCAAACGCCGCGGCAATGTTTTACGTTGATACTAACAACCCATTCCTGTTACTCTGATAAATGTAGTTTCTCGTTATGGAAACCCCGGCTCCATGTTGTTCCTCCCTGATGGGCATGCAGCAAGGCAACCCTACCACAATCTTTTGTAATTACTTAAACACCAAGGAGCATATTCCTGCCGCAATAGTAGTTACACGTGCTGGCGCACTGCAACACTAACTTTTCTAAAGAAAATCTAAATCAAATAGCAAGCTCCTTCAGGTTATACGAGTGTGTGGGGCATCTGCACCCATTATCCGAGCATTTTTCGTGGTGCTTTGGAAATTTCTCAAAGTATGTACTGCGTGAATCTTCAACCTTTCTTCTGCAGCCATCTTCTAATAAAGAGAGATGGGTTGACTAGCGATATTACAAAACTAGCGAGCCGCGGCTTGAGGGTACGGAGTTGCAAAAACGGTTAGATCAAAATTCCAGATTGCACTCATTTTTATTTATTTTTGTCTTTTTTACTTTCTCATAGTTTAGCACATAGGCCAAGGTCATATTTTGTGCAAATATAGATAATTATTAACTTTAAATAGCACTAACGCCCTAGTTTTTTCGGCTGTTAGATGCGAGAAAGGCTGCCGTAGAGCGTACCCGATTACCGGCCGCGCGCCTCGCTGCAAATCCGTCACGTCACGCTTGGGTGGCGGGGAAAGCTGGGAAAAAACTAGAAAGAACGATGTTTCAGTTTCTGCAGCAAACAAAATATCACTTTTTTTAATTTACTAGAGTGAGCCTGGGGAGCAAGATTGCGCTTCGGAATCAGGAAGCCATCCGCATTGAGATTATGCGTTTGGATTAGGTATCACTGTAAAAAAACGTTGTGTAAAAAAACAGAAATTGTCTGGCAGCTGGCCTGCCAGGAAATTTCTGTAAAGCTCTGTTCTCTGTTTTTAATTTTTCTGTTATTTAACATACTTTTTCTGTAACATAACAGGCTTTTCTGTAAAATAACAAATTTTACGCGACAACCACTCATATACACCCGCAGACACAAAGCATGAACACCAACCAATTCCGAACACTGTTGCAGGCACATACATAGTGGCAGTACAACAAACAAGGCACAAACAACCCAACACAATACCTCCGCGACTTCCTACTCTAACACCCTGCCGACCCGATTCGTATATATGCCCTACCATTTTCTGAGAACCATTCGGCAAGTGAGTGCCGCTGTTTACATAGATAAATACAAAGAGTATTTGCAACTATTATTGGCACACAAGTCCTCTGGCATTCAAATTGGCGAGGCTGGACACTCTCTTAATCTAGCGCTTCGAAGGGAAACATGACATGAACGTAATCGGCTAAAAGTAACATACCCGCGGCGTACTCCCGATCAGTTTCGGTTTCAGAGTCATGCAGTGATAAACTACTCAAGCCATGTTGCCACATCCTCGTTTTGCGCGTGTAATAGCACAAGTTACAACAATATCTTCATTTCAAGTCAGTAATTGGCAAAGGATAACATAATGCTTAGTCTTGTGCTGTTCAATTCGTTATATTTTTTACTTAAATTCCAGTGCTTGAGACTTAATTGTAGCGGGCAAACGCTGGCGGCAGGCTTTCCCGTGTTGGTCGCGTGACCGATAAGTCGCACTACTTTCGCTCCACTTTGCAAGCCCCTAAATTAAATATCCAGCACTTATATAAAACACGCATTGATGTTTAAATGTTTAAATT
>JAZHYW010004514.1:0-75295 GCA_037355805.1 Ixodes ricinus
AGCAGAAGAGGTGCGCCAGCTAGCTCGCTTTCGCATAAAGGACCAGCAACGTTTCGACGCTGTTCGGTACAACCCTCGTCGCCGCGACGTGGAGTTCCAGCCCGGAGACAGGGTGTGGGTGCGGACGCCCATTCGCCACCGCGGACTCAGCGAAAAACAGTTAAAACGCTACTTCGGACCCTACAAGGTCATCCGCCGCCTTGGGGACTTGAACTACGAGTGCTCCCGACGGAACCCGACCATCAGGACGCCGCCAGCCACGACCCGAAGTCGTCCACGTCGTTCGACTCAAGCCGTTCTACGCAAGATAGGATTGCGATACTGCATGTTTATTTTGTTTCACTGTAAAAATTTTTGAACTCAAAAATAACGGTTTACAGTGAAACAAAATAAACATGCAGTATCGCAATCCTATCTTGCGTAGAACGGCTTGAGTCGAACGACGTGGACGACTTCGGGTCGTGGCTGGCGGCGTCCTGATGGTCGGGTTCCGTCGGGGAGCACCTCGTAGTTCAAGTCCCCAAGGCGGCGGATGACCTTGTAGGGTCCGAAGTTAATTCGTGACAATATTGCTTTGCTCTGTCGCGAACTGTTTAAACATTTGTGGAGGGCGGAAAAGCGTTTCTTGTGATTTCAAATAAATTTTCAGATAACTGGCAACCATGATTTTAAGCCACAATATGGCCAAGTGTCGTTACTCTAAATATGTGTAAGCTACGCTTACACTAAATAAGCGTAGCTTATCTAGTGGCACTATAGAAGAACATGGCATCTGAAATCTAGCTCAGTGCTGCGCTGTTCTGCCATGATCTTCCCTAGTGCCACTAAATAAGCTACGCTTCAGAGTAACGACACTTGTCAAATATTGTGGCTTAAAATCATGTTTACCAGTTATCTGAAAATTTATCTGAAATCACAGGAAACGCTTTTCAGCCCTCCACAAATGTTTAAACAGTTCGCGACAAAGCAAAGCCATATTATATGAGATTCCTAACACCGAATCTAATGCTGAGGAAGTCGCACTTTTGAATCATGACGATCGGCAGTTGCGTCTACTCTGCACAAGTACCAAAATGTCGGCGCCCACAGCAATATTGGGGAACAGAGTGCCGACCCTAAGCATAGCTCATTTAGTGGCGAGGTAAACGCTTCTGCGCGTCGAGTCAAAAGCAACAAGATGCAACCGTTTCTCACCCGTGAACTGTACCAAGGAGTTCTCTGTCCAAGCAAGTGGCGCGGCTCTACTACTCGTCCACAATCGCGCGCCCAGTGCACAGCAGCTGACAACATTGGCAACGGGTATGGCAAGAAAGGACACTTTCCGTCTGTCTGCCTGTCAGCGAAAAAGAACCACTCAAATACACAAAGCCATGTTGCACTAGAGCTATCCTCCTAAATTACGTAAGTTGAAGGCGCTGCCGGCAAGTGCAGACTAAATTCCTTTGATAAAATACAGGCTTACAAGTACCGCCAACCATTGTTGTGAAAACGCGCAAGACACGTGCGAGGAGCGGGTGCTCCGCTGCCATTCGCTTCCAAAGGCCGCTCATTTCAGTACTGCGCCGACAGCTGCTTCCAAGGGCCGCTCGAGACACAGGCCTCGTGCACTGGCGCATTTGACGCCACTTGCAAGACAAACGCAAACACATCGAAGGGCTTTAGTCCAGACCACGCGGTGGTCCAGACAGATAAAGAGGGATCGGTGGCCAAGTGCAATAAAGAAAAAAAAAGGATCGGTGGCCGAGTGGGTTAGAGCACACCAGCTCGGAGCACGTGGAGCGAAAGCTCGCGCTGTATTACCCGGGGATCCTGGGCTCAATCCCCACCCCTGCCCGTTTCGTTCTGAATGAGCATCGTACCAGCGTGCGGTCGTGTATCACTACTGCGTGATGCACGTTAAAGACCCCAGGCTACCGGTTGAACTGCACTGGCTTAATTTCTCACCTACAGCTGGGAGACAAGTCGCCCGTTGAGGCAGACTATGTTCTAGGCTGTATAAACATACACACACACCAATTTGTTTCCAGACAGATAAGGTAGCACCGCTTCATTCCACCGTGAGATCATCACTGTTGAAAGAGGTGTTCACAACGGACAATAGCATAGTGAACTCCCGAGGTTATTATGAAGACACTAAAGTTATTTAGAGGTTCATATGATTTTGCCTAAAAATTGGAAAGGTGAAGAGAAAAAAAAACGAAACGTACGCCCCACCTTTGGTAGAAACGTATTTTTTACCTTTTGATGGCCCGTTTGATTTTCTTTGTAATCCACAAAATGGGAAGTGTTAAATTTACAACAAAAAAAATTATTTCAAGCGCCAAAACGATAACGTAAAAATTCAATTTGCGTCTCAGAGTAAGCACCTGTTTGTTGGTTAAGAAAATATATTATAATTGAAAAATAATAGAAATCATGCTTCTTCTTTTGCTTTTCATATCCACTAGCAACCAAACAAGGTCTACAGAGAATGAAAATATCTGAAATAATGTTTCATAAAATAAATGTTGTTTGGATTAAGTATTTTAGCCTTCTTTGCAACTCATTCAGCTATTATTATTTTTCTTATTTCCAAATACATATTAGTAGGGTGCCTTTATGTGCGCTTTGCTTAGGGTGGACTCACATCTGGCCATTTTGTCCCACACTTTTATTTTTATTTTTTGTTCAGAAGCGCTTGAAAGAGCGTGTCCCGGCACGCGTTTGTGGCGCTGGCTGTGCTATGGCGACATTTTGTTTTCGTCGATTTATTTGTATTTTACCCGTGAGCGCGTGCTGTCGGCATCGGGTACTACAAAAGGTGGCATCGCCCTAAGCAGAAGGACAAGGCACCCTACATATTAGGGTATCTCTGTTCAACGCTGCACGATCCACCCTGCACGACCCGTGCCACACGGGCAACTCGAATGCCATTTACAACGAATGACATTTTTGTGATCGGCGAATCAGCGCGCAATCTGTCGCGCGTAGAATGCGCAACGCCCGGAGTGTCGCGCGCTGATTGGCCGTCCGCTCAAATGTCATTCGTTGTAAATGGCATTCGAGTTGCCCGTGTGTACCCGTGTGGCACGGGTATTAGGGTGCTTATGAGCCACGCTTGTAGCGTATGCAAGCGTTTGACCACGCGCGCTTACATAGCACACACAAAGAATAAAATCAACAAAACTCTCGCCTTCCGAGCCTTGTCAGGCCTTTCGCTATACTTCGTTTCAGCTTGGGTCCAGACGCAGCCGATGCTACAAGCGCGAGCATGCTGCCCTGAACAGTGCTTGCACTGCACGAGCGCGCGTGCTTGGCAGGGACGCTGAAAGCCCGGAGCTCGCGCTTGTAGCATCGGCTGCGTCTGGACCCAAGCTGAAACGAAGTATAGGAGTCTGCTGATGACTAGTTACACGTGCAACACGTGCTGGCGTCTGCAGTCATATATGATATAACTGCTTGAAAGGAAAAGTCTATTTTGTTTCTATCTCATGTTGAATATTTACTTCTAATTACTTATATAGAAGAGATGAGCGCGTGCAGTGCATGCACTTAGCAATGTTTATGAGAAAATCTTGTTTTTTTGCCCGTGTAGATAATTTACGCATCGCGGGAAGATTAAACTCTGAAAATGGGACGCCCGCAGTTAAAATAGCGCGCAAAATTTTGAGAGGAGGACGCGACTGTGTGTCTGGGCATTTAAACAACACAATATGCATGCCATTAATTCTTACTGTTCTTCAGAATCTGGTTCGCCAGCACTTGCAGGCATCAATATTTTCCCCGTGTCATCAAGGAACACGACCGCTCACACTGATGTAAACACATAAAACCAAAATATTCGTTTGTAAGTAGGTAGGTATTTATTTGTGCTCGTAAGTACGGGCGCCACAGAGGCATGCAGTCCATGTCTGAGAGGCCCGTATAAGGGGTGATAATAATGATGCAGTGCGATATAATGTGAGGCACTGATAATGTACAATGAGGCATCACGAGTCAGACTTGTGCCTATCTCAAATACTCTACATAGTGTATTTTAAATACTTTTTGAAGTATCTTGGTATCTTGCAAATACTTTTGATCGAGAGTATTTGATACTTATTTTAATTACAATTCCGAGTATCTTGTACTCCTTATCTTAAATACATTTTTGACATTCCGCCATTTTCCGAGTTTTTTGGTGCGAAGTGGCTTGGGCGTGGCACGAGCAAACGTGAACATTCTTTCGAGCAACCAAATCCTATTGTTAGCTCCGATTAGCTACGGTGACTTTGATTGAGCTCGTGGAAATATCGCTTTTTTTTTGTGCTGATTGTGACTCATATTTCAGTCCGAAGTTTGTACAATGAAGGTTTTCCCCTCGCCTTCCCAAAGGGGCCTTTTGTTTCCATAGAGTTTCCCCCAAGAAATCCTCAAACAAAAGGTGTGGTTTTGCGGAAGTAAAGATGCGCCCTGAGAGCAACGCAGACCGGGAAACGACCTACGACAACAATGCAGACTTGAGTGTCAAGAAAATAACAAACAGAAAAAAAATGGGAAGTGGACACAAAAAAAAAACGTCATTTTTGTTTTGCTCTTTGTATATTTGACCCAGAGTGTCGAACCGGAACCGAACCGAACCGAAAACCGGAACGTAACCGTTATTTTTAGCCGAACCGGAACTGAACCGAACCGAAATCTTTGCCGCCATCTTGGAACTGAACCGGAACTGAACCGGGAAAAAATATAACGGTAACCGGTTCAAAACGGTTCACAGTAATTTTTTTATTATTTCTTTTATTACAAAATGAGAATTTGAGAAGTAAAAGGGTGCAGCTGTATTTCTATGTATTGACGAAATTGTCATACACCGATTTGCAATGTATGAGATAGGTTTTTGTGGCGCTTTTTTGTTGGCACTGATTAATCATGTGTCACGTGGTCACGTGACGTCATGGTGCCAAGACATGCTGTCAAATAATTTCAAGTCACGTGGCCCCTTGGCGTAGCCGCGTATTAGCGTTGTTGACAGCGTGACGTCACATGTCATCACGACTTCTCCTCGCGAGTCACGTGACACCATGACGTACTAGATTGCCATGAGCCCGAGTCGAGTGCTCGGGTTCTTGACAATCAGCGTCGCCAAACATTCATGTTGGCTCGTGTTCAATCAAAGATGATAATAGCCGAACTCTAACAATGTCTAAAGCTCAACCAATGCTTCATTCTTTGCCAACCGCATCGCATGACTGTGGTGAACGCTGACGGTATACTATAATTAGCGTCAGATCACGTGGCCGCTTGTTCTAATAGCGAGTTGAGGATGAACAACTGCTTTCTTTCCTCTATTTTTTCGCCATCCGCCATTGAGAGGAGAGGAAACTTAATGGGTGATTTTGCAAGTTATCGACGTCAGGGATCAGCTCTTAGCGGTGTTTACTGTAAATACAAAAATTGTTGCACGAACTATTTTACATGTAGATATCATTGAGACATCCAAACATGTTTTCGTTGTTGCTGAACTGTCTCAGAAAGTTGTCCCCGAGAATAGAAGCATTGAAAGGGCTAAATATTGCTTATTAATCCGACGATGAACAGAACTACAAGTGTACGGCAGGAGTACCTGAAAAGAAAGACTCTTGTAGCCTCAGAGGGACAGCCGAACGTTGGCAGCCGCTTAAATGCTCGCAATCGTGTTTAAACTTCGCAGTTTTTGGGTGCAAATTAAAAGAAACGGGGAATTACTGTTAACAAATGACACGAATATAATTGTCGAATTGGTACCCCCCTGCGGAGGAGGGAGTCCCTCAAAATTATAAAGTAGTCTCTGGAGGAGCCTCGTAAAAAGAAAAGCGGGGGGGGGGGGGGGGGTCTAAAAACATACTGACTGTGGTGTAAAGTTTACTCTGCTGCACATCTTCGGCACAGACCAGACAGCGTGTGCAAAACTATTTCTTTTGCAAAATCAGTCCTGCCAGAAAGCCCGTTTTCGTGGTGTCAAACATTCGCGCCGTTAATCGCGACGCCGCATCAAGCAAGAATAATGTTTGTTTCTGAATACATGGGTCGCACTCGTGCCACTAAATAAGCTACGCTTCAGAGCAATGACATTTGGCCATGTTGTGGCTTAAAATCATGGTTCGCAGTTTTCTGAAGCTTTATCTGAAATCACAGGAAATGCTTTTCCGTCCTCGCTCCACAAATGTTTAAACCGTTCGCGACCGAGCAGAGCAATATTACATAAGTTTCCTAACACCGAATCTAATGCTGAGGAAGTCGCACTTTTGAATCGTGACGATCGGCAGTTGCGTCTGCTCTGCATATGAACCGAAATGGTGGTGACCACAACAATATCGGGGACCGCAGCGCCGGTACTCTAAGCGCAGTTAATGCAGAGTGCATTTTACACCACCGGATTGGATTTTCTAAGGAAAAAATGAAAGATGTTTACAATCCCCTGTAACGCCGAATTAAAGCGCAGCTCTTGAGGAGGAGAGGGTACTGAGGGGAGAAGGTGGAATGTCCCCCACTACTAACATGTGTGTGGATCGACGTGTGCTTAACTCAAGCCGCAGAAAATGCACATCTTTGGTGAGAGCATCGCGTGTAAATTTAGCGGGAATTTAGCGGGCAATATTTTCCCCTAACTGTAGCGGGGAATTTTTTTCCACTAGGTTTAGTGGGGAAATTTTTGTCCGCTATATTTAGCGGGAAAATGTTTTCCGCTAAATTTAGTGGTTTTTTTAGCGTCATCATGATGACGGCATCGTCATCGTCACTGACGACGTCATCAGTGACGTCACGTGTGACGTCATCAGTGACGATGACGTCATCCTCATCGTCATCGCGCGGTGCCGGAAACGGGCGCAGCTCTTAGGCGCCGGAAACGGGCGCCTAAGAGCTGCGCTCTAAAAGAATTCTCAATGACCACTAGCATATAGTGCGATGATGTCACTAGCAAACCATGTTAAACAGTTCAGTTTTCTGGTGAAATGTGATGTTCTCAACACAATGCTCCGTTTCACTTTAAGCGTGAACGTAGTAGAACCTACAAGAACGAGCTCCGGGCTTTCAGCGTCCTTGCGAAGCATGCGTACTCACGCTGTGCAAGCACTGTTCAGGACCACATGCTCGCTCTTGTAGCATCGGCTGCGTCTGGACTTAAAGGAGCCCTGCAGAACGTTTTTGGCTATTCTGTTTGTTAATTTTCATCGCGTTCGCTCGAGCTAGTGATTGGGATTCTAGCAACACATAAAACACAAAATGAATAATAAATCTAATGTATTCTGAACCTAATAAGTGAAAGACGTTAAGAATTTTGAGCACATTTTCTTTTGTTGATGACGCCCTTGGTCTGAACCAGTAGAAAACCGAAACGACAAGAGCCTGCAACAACCATGCGCTATCGTCCTAAGTGTGGGAAATCGACATCCGTTTATGAAGATTTGAACGCCCACCAGTTTACGGATGTTCCAAGCGAACATCTGAGTGAGATTCACGTGCTTCAAAGGATGTCGTCATTATCCGACGCTCTAAGACTAATGTCGTCACTGAACGCTCGTGTTTTACACTGAGAGGCACGCCTTTGGAAGCAGCATTTGGTTTTCTTCGTAACTTTGGAGTGCCCCTTTAAGCTGAAACGAAGCATAGCAGAAGGGGATGTCCAAATTGAAAAGTTTTGCAGTATATATAGGAGTCGTGTGATGATATGTGGTAGCCGAATAAAATTCTAGGGCGCGCATGACTGATCAAAGACTGATTTGTAAAATGAGGCGTCAAAACAAGTGCACGTAAAACCGAATATAACGTTAACCTCCCAAGACAGTATTTTGCGAAGTTACGAGCTCATGCAAGCCATTGTCGATGTGTGATTTAAATTAGAAATACATTGTCTGTTCTTCGCGCTATTTATGTTTAATTAGGAACATCATTGCACGTATCTCTATTAGATAAATTCGGACCACAACCAACTAAGTCCTAAACAGTTAGGAACCCGACGTTTCAAGACAGATGCGCTTTTTTTCATCAGGGGCGACTATTTGCACGTGAAGAGCAGCAGCTTCTTTTCTATCTACGGTGTGTCGTTTGCTTCACTCACGTTTTCTTTTTCAAGTGCCCTAGTCCGTTGACATACGCCGATGGTCACGTGCCTGTCTACCTATTTAGCCCGACCTATTGAAACGTCGGGCTCCTAACTGCATGTGTAGGTCTTAGTTGGTGAAGGTCTGTATTTTTCAATTTTTTTACCCAACCAGACGGAGTTCTGTCAAACGTGTTTACGCTTTAAACATGCATCTCTATATATTCCTTTTTGCAGTGTGGGATTATTTAGAAGAATACCATTTATTATCTTTCTTTCTGCACATTTCGGGTATTTGTCTTCAGATCGATAATGCGAGCACACAGTCCTTCTTGGCATACCCCGCGACCCCGTGTTTCACACTGCCAAACAGCGAACATAAAAACACATTTCCGCAGACTCGACAGATGACGTATTTTTGAGTATCGTTCTTCCGTGTCGGTGTCAAGCGGTTATGTGAGATTAGTACAATCAAATGTATTGATGACAATAAAAAAATTTTTTACTGCCTGAAGATATGACAACATAAATAAAGGGATGATCACCCTAATATACATCATAAGTAAATGCACCATCAAAGTATATAAAATACACTCTGCAAATTTCTTCCGGCGTTTTTATCCACGATTGGCATGTCTATAAGTGATTTGGGGAAATCTTAAACAATCTTTTTTTAAGCTGATTAGATAACTTATGTGCTCCTGACGCATATTCAACTTCTCAAACACATAAAAGTCTGTTGCCTCTTTTATGTGATGAACAACAATTTTATGTGTCTGTGGGCTGTACGAAAACAAAGTACACAGAGGCGCGTGGCGGAACTATGATGATTGCGCACGCAGACAGTCAGAAAGTGACCAATTAAGTAGCTGCAATGTCGAGTAGAGTACGAAATACTACTTTGTTATATTTAACAAAACAACAACAACCAAAATATCAAGGGTGATGCTTTTTTTTTTTAACTGAACTGACCAACAATTTGTCAAGAACAAACCTCAAACACCAAGCTATGTCGGAAATGTTCACTTCTGTACGCGCTATTTAAGGACAGATCCAATTTCAGTACGAAGGTCCCTCTTTTCTGCATGATTATTTGCCTGCATCATGGTGCTGAGTGTAAACAATGTTGCTCAGGAAAGCAAGCGTTGTGATTATCGCTCAGTGTTTCGATAAAAGGTAGACTGAAAGGGTTTGTCCTAAACCTTTCTTGACATTTTGAAAATATTATTGATTTTAGCTCAGTTGCGTCGTCATCATACATATTGTGAAACGTATTTTGTAAACTAGATTTCAGGATATATGTTTCAAGGACATGTCCATTTCACGATTTTAAGTATTGCAATTAATTCCCAAGCTCAAGAGCACGACAGGATTAGATTTTTAATACTGCGACGCAAAGTTGTACCAATAACGGTTATTTTAGGCGACCTACCAGACTGATAACCTTTCCATTCAGGTAAAATATGTGCAATCTATGTTAAAAAAAACAATAGATGTTTAATCATATAAGATAATCTTTACTTCATTTCACCTTAGGTCCAAATGCGGCCGATGTTATGAGCCGAAGGGCCAATCAAACAGCGCAAAAAGCGCGACGTCATGGCGTGCTCTTTGCGCTTGATAGGACAAGCCGGCGGAGGAGCACGCACAGAGAGACGGCGAATAGCGGCTGGTCCTTTCAACTGCAGAGTGCACGCCATGACGTTGTGCCTTTTTTGCTGTTTCATTGGCCCTTCGGCTCATAACATCGGCCGCGCTCGAACCTAAGCTGGAACGAAGTATAGCTTTTCTTTTGCTGTTTCATCGAAATTAAATAACGAAATTTATTTTTGGTACCTGAAAATAAAAGTGGATTATACGAATGATAAAAATTTGTACAGTTACTCGTTTCGCTGTTGAAATAGTGCCTATTGCCAAAAAAACGCGAAAAATAAATTCTGAGTTTAGCGGTTCAAACCGGTTTGAACCGGTTCGAACCGGTTTGAACCGTTATTTTTTGTTCCCCGGAACTGAACCGGAACTGAACCGAAAGCCGTGAACCCGAACCGGAACCGAACCGATAAAAATTTCGGTTCGACACTCTGATTTCACCCCCCTAGGTCAAGGTTTTCTTTTGTTTCTTTTCTTTCCGTCGTCAGTCAATCACCTCGCGAACACTCTCGCGAACACTGTCTGTAAGCGAACATTGATAAGTAGAGAATAGTACAGGAAAAGAACTAGGAGCTGGATGACCTCTCAAAATGCCAACAAAGTTTCCCCCAACATTGAGTGCCTTTCTGAACGCAACCTACTTGAAGAAGGTGCAACCACTGCCGTGGCTATTATGTGGGTTCTCTTTGTTGTCCATTCACTCATATCCGTATCCCAAGTTCGTTTATAGTTAACTCCCCATATAGGAAATATGGATTGTAGTTAAACGATGCGTCTAAGGTGCGCCGAAGGACGTGATATTCAGTGATGCCACTATTGGCGAGGCGCTCTGGCCCGTTTGTCACCCCACACCTAGCTGCTTACCCAACACAAGGCCTCTATGTTCATGTCATCTTTTTTAATAGAGCGCGGGGCACAATGTAATGGAAAAATACCAACAATTGGGCACATGTAATGGAAAAATACCAACACGCATACTGCATTGTTCATGCAGGCCGGAGTGGTAACAAAAGAGCCCCTCCTCCCCCCACCGGAGAACACGAACTCCACCCGAACGCTGACGCCGCGTTCGGTTAAGTCAGCCGAGCGCTGAGTCACTGTGTTTGTTGTCCCCTTCCACGTAGCTCTAAAGTTCACCGCTTGGGGCGCCACGGTCTGATCTCCTCCCCAATAGCTAAAGTAACCTCTTTCTTGTTGTCCCAGAAATGTCTTGTAACCTCTATCAGTGATATTGCCACGCGTGTTGCCGAGCGAGAGCGTGGCCGAATGGTTACCGCCTTTCGTTCTCGCGCGGAGGCTCCGGGTTCGATATCAGGGACCGGACTCCTCTTTTATTTATTCTTTCAACTTGACATTCTCGTAAGTTCGAGAACCTTGTCGTCTGATCGAGTTACGAATGTTCTACGCGCCGAACTTTCTACGCCGAATGTTCCAGAAATCCACGCGGGTGCAAAAGGTGCTCCGAGTGGCGGTCCGGAGTCAGTCTCGCACCAGCGTTCTATCCTGCTGTTTAGCCTACATTGACGCCTGCGACGTTAGCCTTTCTGTATGTTGTTTTGGGCACAACTTCACCCCATTAAACGTTGAGTTTCTTCAGTTATTCGCCGCCTCATCATTTGTCATTCGTGACAATATTTTACTCCTTATATAGTTGGACTGCATAAAATAGCCCTACGATACTTTTTTTCTTTCTTTTTCCGTTTTGTGTTGTTGCGTGCTAATAAACCATTCTGGTTACCCAGATTTGCGGAGCTGTATAATTGTCGTTTTCACTGACGTCGATACAAATTACGCAATGCGGAAGTATCTTTAAAAGTAGTTGAATTACATTTCTAAGTATTTGGTACTCTGCTCAACATACTTTACAGCGAAAGTAACTTCAGTAGTATTTTAAATACTTTATGAAGCAGGTATTTAGTAACTTTCATCGAGTATTTTGTCCAACACTGGTCTAAGTTGATCGCAGGTGTGTGGCGGCTTCGCGACAAAGTTGCGGAACCTCGGGTCGGTCACTAATGGGCACGTTTGTTATTCTTTTTTGCAACGTTCAAAAAGTGCCGACCAACGGAGCCATCAATTATAATTCTGTTATGTCTATGTCTATACAGCGGGAAGTTAGTCAGCTCCAAAGGCGGAGTTAGAGGGGGGGGTCCGGATGTCCTGACCCCCTCTTGATTTCTGCATGTTTAAAATTTAGGGCGTGAAACGAGGGAGAGGGGAGGGGTTCCTAAACAAATGGTACGCTGACCAACACCTGACCGCGCCCCCCCCCCCCCTCTCAAGAAATTCCTGCATCCGTCCCTGGTCAGCTCTGAGGGCATCTGGTGTCTTCGTTGGAGATGAAAGACAATGCAGCATACCGCTCCTTGTCTGACGTCTTTAACGTGCATCACGCAATAGTGATACATGACAGCACGCCGGTACGATGCTCATCCAGATTGAAACGCACAGAGGCGGTGGATTGAATCCACGATCAGCGAGCTTTCGCTACGCGTGCTACCGATGCACGAGCAACGAGACATCGCGGTCGAATTCAAGCTCGAGCGAAAAACAGCAACCGCAACAGCAAGAAAACCTTCGGTTTGAGGCATTTAGTACTAGTGTCGCCATCTCGTTTAACAAGATGGAAATAAAATTAACAGGTTGATTTTATTTACACAAATACGCAAATACAACAATATTTTGCTTTCTCGTCATGGTCTTAAAAATTAAGATTAGAGGCACCCCTAGTACGTACGGCCAAGCGTTTTGTCACGTTTGTCTTCTAAATAATTGCATTTTCAAAAATGCCTCAAAACGCGCTAAAAACAGTTAAAACGGTCATATTTCTGGATTTTATTAAAAATCTCCAGCGCTCTAAAGGAAAAATTTAAGGGCCGTAGAACCTTCATTACGTTATCATAAGTAACCTCCAAAAGAGTGAATACTATCGTGCATTCCTGAAACTCAGGTTTGTGTAGCGAAATTTGCCCATTGAGTGACGAGCGGTTGAATCCCCCTTAAAGGACACATGCAAAGAAAAAAACTTTTTTTTTAAACAGCAGGGTTGGGAAAAGGAGGTCATAAAACGAATTTACAACGAAAAATATTTTTTAGAGCCATATTTACGGCGCTATACGAATTTGTAGTTGGCGGCCACGGGCGCCGCGGAAAAGTGGCCCATATTTATCACGTGACTGGCCCCTATTTGTCACGTGGTACTTGCGTTCTTTCAAAAGCTTCCTATGGTCTCGAAAACTTACTTATTCATCTTCGTTTGAAGTGCAACAAAAAACAAAGATTAATAAGTAACTTTTAGAGCCCAAATGAAGCTTTTGAAAAAGCGCAAGCAGACGTGATAGGCCTGTGCGCCGGTCAGATGACGGCGGCGGCGCCCCGAAGCAGACGAACTTGTGCGGCGGCGGCGGCGGCGGCGTGGAGAAACGCGTTGAAGCGGCGGCGCAAAATGCTCAGCGTGCGGCGGCGGCGACGCACAGGTCTACCACGTGACCAGCGGCGGCTCCCGCGGGCGCCAACTACAAATTCGTTTTGCGCCGTAAATATAGCTCTAAAAATTTTCTTTCTTCTTTGTAAATTTGTTTTATAACATACCTTTTTCATCTAGGCTATTTTCAAAAAATGTCTTTTTCTTTGCATGTGTCCTTTAATGTCGATAATCATATTTGCTCGCGGCGAATCGTGGTGCATTTGCATCTGCGGCGAATCGTGGTGAGATTTCCTTCTAGGTTCAACAGCACATCACTCCGACTTTGGAGTTCTTTCGACGAATATTTATGTGAACGGGCCGCCTGGACAAGTTTCCCGTTGAACGAATTCGTGTAGTGCGAACTGCCCTATTCGGCGAATTATCCGTCTACCAGTTTTCCGTCGACGAATGGGCTTTCGACGAATTGTCCTTGACCCCCGTCCAAGAAGTATCGAGTCCGATCTTAGGCTACATCACTGAAAGTGGTCATTGGTTCCTACAATACCAAACAAAAACGGAACATATATTTCTATAATTACAAAGCCAAAAAATAAATAAATAAGAAACAGTATTCACAAAAGCGAGAAACAGTCTGATCAGAAAGCATATCGAAAACGGGGTTTATGAAACCGCTTCGATGAAACGGCGTTCGCTTAAATGACGTTCGATGAAATGGCTTTGATAGAACGGCGTCTTTGAAATGTCGGAACCCAATTCTGAACGTTCTGTCAGATCGGTTCGCAGAATCGTAGGAGAGCTTTTTTCGTCATCTATAAAAAGTCTGGTGAGGTTTTCTCCGCATCCGCCGGTTCTGCGATGAGCTTTTCTCCGTTGAGGTTTTCTCCGGTGAGTGTTTCTCCGGTGAGCTTTACTCCGGTGAGCATTTGCCGAGATTCGCCGGTGAATATCAACGTATGTGTGTCTATGCGGATTTGATCCTAGACATTTTTCTTTTATTTACCGCGTTCCGCTGGCGCGTTTCCTAGCGAACAGGAAAACTAAACGTCTCTGGTGAACAGCGGGACTAACCACAGAGCACGTGCAATTGTGAAAATAATTAAGAAAGAAACGATGGGGTACTACCGCCATTTTTCTGCTGCTCCTGTGATCAAGCACGTGCCAAAACCTTACCATTGAACCACCTTCATGCGCATGCATGAGGAGCGCATATGGAGACAGTCTGGGCCCCGTGCTGGCGTAGGCGTATCAAAACGTAACTTACCCATAAAATACACAAACTCATATCTTTGACGCCACCTCCGCACTTTCATTTACCAAGGAAGCGCGAGCTCCATGCGCAGGAACGTGCCTCAGCTTCACGCGCTCTCGCACAGCAGGAGCAGCCCTAAAGTAAAGGCCGGTTCAGACACTTGCGTTTGAGTGCGTTTGACTGCGTTGCGGCGAGAACCGAAAGCGAGTCACCGGCACATCTGTGCTTCGTATGAAGCGTGGGATTCAATTCAAGGAATCATCTTGGCACGCGATATAAGCAGCAGGGATGTCCTGGTGTCTCGCTTCCGCAACGCAGTCAAACGCAGTCAAACGCAACTGTGTGAACCGGGCTTTACGAGTTCAAGCTTTTAGGCTTCGTTGTGGTCAGGCACGTAGCCAGGGGAATACGGTGACTACTACTACGATCTAGAATGTTTCAGTACGCGGATGATACTGTTCTATCACTACCGCATGACAACTATAACCAGGCGGTTCCGCTGCTTCAAAGCGATGTAGATGTATTAGTTAACTGGTTTTCAAGTATTCTCATTTCGGTGAACGTCAATAAAACTAAATTAGTCTGCTGTCGTAATCCCCATAAACAAATTACTCTAGTACCAAACATATATTTTCTCCTCAATGATCATGCTCAACAAATTTGCACGTGTAGACCATTACCTTATGACTCCTCGGTTAAATATTTAGGGTTAATATTTGACCAACATCTCCTTTGGAACCAACAAACAGAATATATTTCAAAGATAATGCGGGTGGTATCGGCGTATCTTTACAAGCTAAAAAGTGCATGTTCTGCAAACTTGCGGAGAAGTATTTTCAGATCTTTAGGAGAATCAGTTATACGGTATGGAATTACGATATATGGGAATTGTTCTGAGTACAAAAAACAGGGAATTGATAGAATCATAAAATTTAGTGTAAACAATATTTCTTACGGGTCAGTGTACGAAAAACTAAACCTTAAAGAAAAATGCACGCGTTAGAAGTATTGTCATTTAATCAGTTTCATAAATATGTGACAATAACAAGTAATTATTATAGTAGAACTTTTAAACAAGAGGTAAAAAAAGAAACTTGCGCCGTACAGACAGGTTCAAGGTTCCTAAGATACAAACAAATTATGGGAAAAAGTTAAAACGTCACTATATGTCCCTTTAATGTTCAACAGTTTGCCAGAGTCTTTGCTGAACTTATCACCCTTTCGTGCGGTAAAACGGAATGTAAGAGAATGGTGCCTGTTGCTCGCGCAATATTAATTATATAATCACTTAGTGCGTATTCGTTGCCCACATTCCTACATTATTATTGTTTGTTTCTCCAGTGTTCAATATGTCACGGTATTTTGTTGGCTGCCTGGTCCCACATAAAAGCATCTTTGCTTTCGTGAGCCAGCACGCATATACGTGTATTTTTTCAAAGATAAGAAATATATTATTATTATTATTATTATTAAATCACTCGCGGATCCAGGTAAGCAAACGGCACCAAGCGTTCTAAACTCGAACCTGATTGTTGAGGGTCTCGCGCTAGCTCGTGCTTCAGCATCAAAATTTTCAGTCGCTTGCTTGCATAAAATCGCGATATTAAAAAAAAAGAAAAAAGTGTAATTTTTTTTTATTACTTCAGCCAGCGTGATTTTATCGATATCTACTTCTTTTAAAAATGCATCGTATCATGGGACAGATGTTAAACGTTCTGTGTTCATCTGTATCTCATCTTCGGGTGGCAGATGTCAACCCGGGACTTCAAAAAATCGCTAAAATTCCGATGTGTAAGCTACGTAACACTGTAATTTACTTGAGTTCCGCTGGCGGTAAATATAAAATATATCTAAAAATGTTAAAAAAAAACTTGCCTCAGTAAAAAAATAAAAAAATAAACTTGTAAATTCCTATGCATTAAAAAAAAAAAAACACGTTGTCGTGGGGGGGGGGGGGAAGGGATAGGGGAATAGTGTAAGGGAAACAGAGGGTTTTTCTCACCTTGCTATCGTTCTCTGTTTTCGTCTATCAAACGATCCAGTGTCCCACAAGGACGTTTTCTAGCTTCGAGATGGAAATGTCTAGCCATAGAATTTTTCTTCATTTTTTATCGTATTTTTCATCAGAAAATCGGATGGTATATAAGTGTCGTTTCATGTAATAAAATCACTCTTTTCACAATTTTCTCTTCTATCAGCTGTTATCCCCTTCCCTTAACCCCCCCCCCCCAATCCAACGATGACCGTTCGGCCCATGGCAGTAACTCCAACGTTGGTTTTTCCTCTTTGCAAAACTTCTCTCTCTCTCTCTAATAAAATCAGTTGTTAGTAGCGCACGGTGGTGTCTCATTCTCGTCTTTCTGTCCTTGTTTTTCAGCGCTAAAATGTATCCCAAGTTCCAAAACCAACTAGCCCAGCATTCTACTCTATTGGAACTTTTGACTGCGGCAAGCCTTTTCTTTGATATTTTAGTAAACTAGATCCACCACCTAGAGGAACTTATGTGGTAAATTACCGTGTCATAGCTTACAAATTCGGTTTTTACGCACCTGGGGAAAAAACGAACGTAAAAACAAACGTATACAGCCCAGCACACGCCTGTTCGGACGCCGCGGCCCGCGCCGAAAAGCCCCAAAGCTTCGTGTCTTGGAGTGATCCCCAGAGCGAAAGCAAGAGGCCTAGGGACGAGTATGGACAAGCACACGCACAGCGACGGCCCCTGGACACCCCGGATACATCACTGGCAGCGCGGCGAACGCGCAACGCCGCTCCATCCACGGAGCCCCCGATGAAGATTTAGGCCTAGCGACGATTACGGACAAGAGCACGCACGACGAAGCCCGTCGAGTACGGCACTGGCAGCGCGGCGTGGGCAAGACGCGACGCGACGCCGCCGACGCCGCCCCGAACGGTGGAGCGAGGACGAGCGCAGACACGCGAGGCATAGAGTAATATACACAAGGTAAAGAGCGGACACTGCCATAGGCCCCAGCGGCCCAGATAGACGAGTGACCGGTAGCGCTCCTAGCGGGCGGCATTAAGCATAATCTGGTTCCGGTTCCGGTCAAATTAGTTTCGGTTTCGGTTTGGGCGTTTTTGCTCCGGTTCTCCGGTACCCTTCTCTCTCTCTTTCCTTCCCGCCTCGCTCCTCGACTCCCGAAGCCGCTGTTTTTTTGTGTTTTTTTTTTCTAATATTGACGCACTTTTATTTTTAAATTTTATGGTAGAATCCGTGCAAAATGTGTCACAGAATATTTCAATTTACTTTAGAAAACAGAGGTGTATTTCTTGTTCTTTTCCTATTGTAAAACATCGAAGTTACACAATCGCCACAGACTCCTGGCTGGTGGAGCATTCTGGGGTCAACAACAGTAAGTGGTTCGAAAACATTTTATTGGACCACATCCATGTATACATGATTTACTTCAAAAGCTCTGTATGTTTTATACGAAACTGATACTCACAAAAATAAATTAATATGAAGGAGTTCGGCATATCGTACACTTCGTAATAGATTGTTAGCAGAACCAAGTTAACAAATATTTTCCACAGAGATCATGCTGAATGATTCATTCACTTTCACGCCGACTCGGGCACGGGAAGTAAGTACAGAAATATATAACACATCGCGATCATTACCAGTCATAAGAGTATAATAAGAGTGCGAAGTACACACCGGATAGAACAAATTCCCAATTTCCGGCTAATATAAAAATCGCCAATTTGCATAGCCTCAAACTCACTGCGGGCAAGCTATTACCAAACAAGGAGAGCTCTATTCGAAATCTGACAAGATTCAACGTCCCTAAACATTCCCCGAAATTGTTCAGCAAAGAAGAATAGCTTCAGAAAAAGAGGCTAAAAAACTATGGACAGTGGATACAACTGGATACATTTTCTTTAAAATATTTTTACCCTCTATACACTATTTTCTATAGAAATTCTGTAGAAAGTGAATAAGTATTTTTGTTCGTCAGTCGTGATACACATTTGCTGGAAAAAGGGGAAACAAATGTTTGGAGTGCAAGCAGCACCGATCAATTAATAAGCGCTTTCTATTTTTGGTTTGGCAACCGCCTCCGTTAATACATTATTAACAGTTAAATCTGTCTAGTTGCTTACCAGCCACTGAAGAGTGCAACCGAACTTTGTCCGAATTCCGGTTAAGTAATCGAACATGCCAATTCAAGCGCGTATTCTGCAAAACATTTTTAAAAGCCGTTTGTGGCACTCCTCTGAGCAAAGGCTAAAACCACCCAGACTTCAAAGTGTGCGATACACGGCGGTATAGACTCCTCGAACATGTGCCACACTCTCTATTATTGGAAGAAAGTGATTTTCTAGTTGCTGAATGAAATTAAAGGCAGCCTGTGATCGTACTACTAAGTTCCCGAAGAGTTTTCCTGGCACGTGGCATGCTTCAAGCACAAGAAAGTACTGGTGAGGCCTGGTCAAGTTATCAGATTCATCCCATAGCAGCTGAGAACAGCCACAGCTGTGAATAGTCTGTTCAAGCACAAGCTTGATCAAATAGCCCCACACGTAGTAAGTGGACGAGTCACCAATTACGTTAGACTTGATGCCTGATGCCAGCTCAGAAATATCCTCTAGCGGCGGGAAGTTATCGATTGGAAGACATCACACATTGTCTGAAATTGAACTTCCATAATGCGAAGGTATTGGCAGCTCCTTGAAGAGGTCAGCCTTGTCATCCTCTACGTTTCCATTGTTCGACAGTTTGAACAGTTTCATTATCACTATCTGTTTTAGTCCGGTGAACTGATGCAGTTTCGGGTTTGTGTTGCAGCCCAGCATTTGTCGTATATAGCTCCAAAAGGTTTTTCAAGTGGGTCTTGCTGCAGGCGTCGTGTAAGTAAGAACTTAAAGTCATGGCTGTTTGAAAGCTCATTTCAGAGCATGAGGATACATTTTATAGTAACTTGCCACCCTATGATGGCTTGTAGCTGTCTCCTACTTTGGAACTGCCATGCTGAAATCCATCCGAGTTGCTGGTGTAGGTAATCGAGTATTTCAGATTCTCCCTTCAGAATGGCATGACGAAACTCCTGCCCTGTCTTCTTGAATTGTGAGCTATTCAGACAATCAAAAAGTATGTACATCCTATCACAGAAATAGGCTGTAGCCATGGCTGCCTCAGTAAGCTCCTTGGCATAAACAAGAAATATGATTGCAAGAAAGAGTGAGGCACTCAGTACCTGTGCGGCACGATTTACTTCCATGTTACTGAAAGGTTTTTGAAAAATGTCTCTCAGTAAGTTTCGGAGCCAACTGCAAGCTCATCTCACGGGTAGAACGATAAAGTTCAACAATATGGGACGACTCAATGACCTCATTTCCAATGCAAAGTTTCTGTGCTTGGAGATTGCTCTTGGTTGTTTTGGGGAGGTGCGGAACATGAAAGATAAAGTAAACATATTCGTTGTCAACTTAAAAAAATGGCCTATCAACACACACACACCGTTGGTTGGCCAAGCTTACGTTTGAAGCCCCCTAATCACAGACCACAGCCTTTACTGTGAAGCCAACAGTCTTTAGCTCCCGAATGAGAGAACTGAGGAGACTGCGTTTAACAGAAGACGTTGTTGGAGTGTGCAAAACAGCAGGCACGTAGCCAGGGGGGGGGGGCTCGCCCCCCCCCCTTGAAATCTTCCATTTTGCTGGGGCCTCCTCTCCCCTCCCCTCATACAGCATTTTGTCATAAGCGCCCCCCCCCCCCCCCCCCGAAACAAAATCCTGGCTACGTGCCTGCCCAACAGTGTATGCAAGGGGCTAAGCCCACCCCACCTCCTGAAAATTTCAGAAAGCACAACAACCAAGGCTCTATCTGTAATGTTAGAAATACGTTCAACACCGTCATCTGTAAATCCAAGGACAATGTTGCGTGCAGGGACGTGAGTTAAGTGCTTTTTTAAAACTATCTCATCGAAAATCAAGATGCCCACACAATCAAGTGCAGCCCGACAGCCCGGCGGAAACAACAGCACGAACTCAAACCGATCGGCTCCACAAATTCCCGCCGAGCATGCGAGGACGCGGGCGGTCATGCGTCACCTTGATTGATGCAAAGTCGACCGAATATGATGCAGCAGAAAGCACAGACGGACGGCACGCACGGCACGGACGGGCAGAGGCCATGCAGAATGATGCAGAGGCGACGGCGTGCAGGCAAGCAGGCAGGCCATGGCAGGCGCCATTCATCACGTGGTTTTTGTGACGTATTTGATTAAAACTATTTAGTCGTTTTAATTACTTTAAATAATTCTAAAGCATAACAATTTAAAAAATAAATACTTCTCGGAGAAAGAGCTCCAATTAATATTAACCAAATTACAGAAAAGCGCCACGTAGCGGAGGGCATTAAACGCACTATCTGGGCCGCGAATCGGCTTCAGTGTCCTCTCTTTACGTTTACTATACCGTATACGCAACGAGGTAGAGGGCTTAGAGTGATAAACCGGAAGTTCGGAAGTGGCACCCCCCGGTTGCCGCCATTTTGTACGCAAAAGTGACCACACGTCACGTGACCTCACAAGAGCCGTGACGTCACCGGTAAGATGGCAGCGCCCAGAGCTGGGGAATGCGAGTTTGTTCGGTGCGCGGTAGCCGCGATGTGTAGCTGCTTTCCGACGACTTCGGTCTTCTTCGTGCTCGCTGACGCAGGTATAATGTGAAAATATGAAGAAATGAGACTTTATTACCTTTTTCCGCAAGATCGCCCTGTATCATCTGGATATTAACACCTGCGAGACAGCATCAGCCGTATCGCCGTACCGGTGCTCGGATTCCCGGATGTGTTCGATGGTCGATAGAACTTTGAGTGCTTTTAGCATGCAATTTTCGCTTTCTCTTAGCTTTGTTTGAACGTTGGAATGTCTGAGAATCGACGCGAAATGTATACGTCGGACGTAGGGCCTAGGGGAATTCGTTTCAGCCCTAGGTAACTGCATAATCACAGCCAACTTTTAGCGAGGAAGCTCCTGCGATCTTTACGTTTTGTACTTGTAAACAATTTTACGATATAACTCCTAGCATAATATATTCGCATTTTTCTAGCTTCGTTTGAACGTCTGAGAATCGAAGCGAAAGGTATACGTCGCGTGAGGACCTAGGGGAAGTTGTTTCAGCCCTGCGTCACCGAATATCCATATAAACTTTTAGCGAGGAAGCTCCTGCGATCTTTAACCTTTTGTGCTAATCGACGATTCTACATTCGATCGCTTTTCTTCCTTTTTTTGTGAGTGCGAATTGCACACTTATTTTCAGCTGCGAGGATGACGTTTTTATTGAGTGGGGGGATGAATAAATCGTTGCAGGCACCTGCTTCAATGCTATTCGACTTGCTATTTTTGGTGTACGCATAGATTAATTGCACATTTTTCTCTTTCGTAGGTTTTATTGCAGCAATACTTTTTTTTCATCAAGAGTGCATTGTATTAGTCGGTCAATTATTTACTTGTTCTAGTTACCTGTACAAGATGATTCATATTTGTGTTCACCCCTTGCCCGAAAAGCAGTCTTGTTGAAAAATGTTGACTACCATTCCTTTCGGTCTCTTCAATAGACTTCTTTCTAAAATGTGGGCTGCCTATACCTCGTATTACCATAACCTGGAAAAGGGCAACCGCCACAGCCCCCTCGTGCCAATCAGATTGACGGAGTGAAGGCATGTGACAAATCTGTGCTGACGAGCACTCTGATGATATGTTGTCATGTGCCTCTCTCCAACATGCATATTGACTCACCAAGACTGTAGCCTTCGCCGCTTGCCAAATTGTGATGGAACGAATTACAGTAGCTACTACTCTAATTGCCCAAGGCCTTCATACTTTGGGCATTTGTTCGACAAGAATGTTATGTCCGCGATCACTGTGAACTCGGCTGAGCACCTATTGGACTCGAATGCTGCATTAGCGTTCGACGTGAACTGGGGTATATTCGTGTGCTTTGCACCGAAAAAAAATGGCGACAGTTGTGTTGCTTGATGGGGTTTTGCAAAGGGTCTATTGTGTCATACGTATTGGAAGTGTCCTGCTATATAACAATGCATGAACACATACCATTAAACTAGATGCTCAGAGGTGTGTTTGTTTTTGCAATTAACAAGTTACAGCAGTGTGCTTTAATGTTATTATCATGTGCGTAGTTTTAAGTATCCTCTCTGCAATGCCTACAAAGGCCCCTGGAGAGAATAAATTAATAAATAACATTTTCACATCACTGGAGTTGGTTTTCGGATGCGCCATATGTTCAGGAGAAGTGGAACGAGTGCAGCCCAATGCAACCAGTCTGGTATGTCCCATTAATTAATATTGAGGGGTCAGAGATGCGAGTGTCCTCAAAAGTTCCAGCACGTGCGGTGAACACAATTCTTTGTGTAGAGACTCTGAAGGCATAAAGGCGAGCGAAAATATGTTTATTAGGTTAGTGTATCAAATATGTTGATTTCCACTTGATTACGTAATTATTGGTTCTTTGCAAATGGTTCCATAACGAGTTCTTTCTGCGACAGTCTCGTGTCAGGCGTTCAGTCATAGTACCTGTGCTGCTTGTTGTCGGATGATGCTCCTGGCACGTCGGTGTTCAGTTTGGTCGAGTGGCAACTTTGACCGACTGATGCCGTCTTGTAATCATACGTCATGTGCGGCCACTGACATCTGATGCACTGAAGCTGCAGGGCTGGCTTCTAATCCGCAAATTTTCCTGGTAGTTTTCTGCATCAATGCAGCAAGCTCGGGCATGTATGAATGCTTCGGCGTTGGGGTGTCTCGTTGAATCGGCATTGAATAGTAACGGGTAGCCGATGACGGTCGTCGTGACTTTGTGGCATAAGTCGCCCTCGGATCGTCAGATGCCGCTTCGCTCGAAGAAGACTCCAGATGAATAGCCTGTCGAACTTGTTCCGAAACAATCTCGGCAATCAAAATAAAAGCCGGGCAACTGATGGCAGGAAGTAGCTTCCTGATCTCCTCCCGGACAACGTCGTGGATGTCGCGGATGCCTGGGAGGCTGGCGTCGAAGTTGCAGCTGGACGACTCGAGTGTCGAGAAGCTGGGGAGTTGTTGATAGCGACAGGCTCGGGCCTGCAGTGTACATTCAATGTTGGAAGCCGCGGTGATATGAACCCTTCGACTGTTGTCGTGGAGTTGCGGACAAGGCTGCCGGAGGTGTTGTACCTCACATGAGGGACATGGGATTTTTAGCTTCTTGTCTTCTGTAGAATCAGGGTTGGCGTGGGTGCTCGATCACGCCCAAAACATCTTCCACGAAGGCGGTGACGCTCTCGTTGGGGCCGCATCCTGGACAGAATCAGGAATTCGGCTCTCCCGGTCAATGTTGGCTGATGAACGTGCACTTCAGCTCGATCTTGCAAACTTCCTACGACGTTAAGGAGGATTCGTTGTTCTCAAACCAGTGCCTGGCAGTTTCTTCCACGAGAAGTATAGGTTCTGCAGGAGCTGGTTGTCCGTCTACCTACTGTGGCGGGCGACACGGCCATATATTTCAATCCAGCCCTCGACGTCTTCATACACCTTGCGTGAAAGGGCATCAGAGTGCGAGGTGCGACGGGCATGCATACGATGATGGGAGCGGACGTGGTTCGCTGCTACAGGTTTGCCATTGTTGGCTTAGTCAGCTTCGGTTTTTCTGGCAAAAGACCGAATTCCGGTGGTTCTTGCTGGTAGCAGCGACTGGCTCGGATTTCAGGTTCTTCGTGGTGCATTTCCAAGGTTCGTCCTTGCGGTACTCGCTCGTCTTGCGGTTTTTCTGCCGGGCTTGGGATAGGACTTGGTTTACGGCTCGCCGGGCGTTTAAGACGCGGGATAATCCGCTACCCGTGTCTTAATTGTTATCGGGCAACTCGGCTGAGGAGCCGCCAGGGTCCACACAGAGTGAAGGGCTATGGGTAAAGTGTGCAGCACCTCCACCAGAACATACGATGACAGCTGAGCATGGCCTGGAACTTTCCAGAATAGTAAATATTGATAGAAAATAGGACTGGAGCAAGCATCTGTGACAATATAACAAAACAGACAGAAGAGAGTCTATCCTGACCACTAAAAAAGCTGCATTGTTTTAGAGGCATTCTGTTCGAATAAATCCTCTCCTTCGGGGTTTGGCGACTGCCGTGGACGAACTGAACTGAAATGGATGTGGAACCACTTTTCTGGTAATGAGCCGCTGCAGACTGTCGTCGCAAAGCGGCGTGAACGGGTGGACTGGGTAGGTAACACGCGCGATGAAATGTCCATACAGCTTGCAATTCGCGTACCGAGTGTTGATGAAACTTGTGTCGACGAAACGTGCGACAGACAAGCGGAATCAATACCAACTGCAACACCTGTGCTCCGTGAAAGTGCACGTCTACGCCAGAACAATTTAGGAAGCAGCATAGCATCACCTAAAGCACGGCACAGGAACTACCAACTTGAAGCACTTGAAGGCAGCTCTCCGGTGCGCCGCACAACCAAAGTGAGCCTTCGGTCATTTGAACGAAGCGGCACCACGATTGCACACTGCCAAGCACGACTCACGCAATTTCCGTCGCTAAACTGCGTATCCAAACATATTGCACACGCTTCACTGCAGACCTCGAAGATTCCGATGGTCAACGAGAGCACAGAAACGTCGCCTTAAAATTTACTTGCGGTATCCGAATCAATCCGAGGTCCGAGCAACGTAGGGCCGATTGTCTCTTTCGTGGCAATATCCCCGTCGGTCACCAGCGAAATGCACACCGTTCCTCCTTCTGTTCACGTTATACCTACGTCAGACACCACGCTGAACTCTGAAGTCGCTTTCGACCGGCCTTATATGACGGCTTCCGCGTCTGAAATCAACTCGCCGACACGAACGACAACAAACAACGCATCCGACAAGCTCCGGCCCAGCTGGGACCAGCCGCTGCCTGGGCGCTGCCATCTTTCCTGTGACGTCACGTATTTGGTTTGGTCATGTGACGAGTGGTCACATTTGCGTACAATGGCAGCCGCCTTATGGGGGTCACTTTCGAGTGCAGACCGGAACCCCGGTTTATCGCTCTAAGCCCCTCTACCTCGTTGCTACAAACAATCAGGCTATTTTGACCGCAGAAAGTTACTTCCGCCAGTTTTAGCGAAATGCGGAGCTCCACCACGTCCACCACAGCTCAACCGACGTTATTCAAGGTATTGAATTTGGCGTGAGGGTAGTGTGTTTGGGGTATGCGAAAAAGACTACGGTATTCGCAGCTTTCACGACCTATAGGGGGCGCACTGGTGCCTATCAAAATGGCTGTCATCTGGATGATCGTCGTAGAACAGCGGTACGAGGCTGGGTCTGCGACGCGTAAGTAATTCTAGTTTTGCTACATACGCGCAGTATTAGAGCCTTACGTTATTTTTTCACGCCAGGAAGGTGTAGGCAAGCCCATTTATTATGAGGCCAATCATCCAGGAGCTAGGGAGCGCGATTCTCACACCGCGGTACCACCATCGCTGAAAGTTGCGAATTGAATACGGCGTACGCCGAAACGACTACGGTATTGATTTTGGCGTACGCCATAACCACTACCGTAGCGAAGCGGAGGGGTAGTGAGATCGGCGTCCTACACCGGATCTAGCTTCCAGCGTGCATCGGCGTTGCGCCGTGGCCAGATTTTCTCTGTCAGCCCTAACTTAAAGATGACCTACAGATGCAGCAACACTGGCCAAGGGTGCATGGCAGGGGCGGGGTAAAGGCGGTAAAGGTGGGTGAGGAGGAGTAGCAAATCCGTACGCCGACACCCGGGGTCCCGAGTGAAAGATCGCGGAAGAGAGCGACAGAACACGAGAGAAAGAAAGCAATGTTGCCAGTTGAAGAACGTGACAGTCGCAATGGTAATCGCGAAGACTGAAAACTCTGAGCAATAGAAACAGTGATAATTTAACGTTGTAAACTAAATTCTGGGCTATTCTAACACTTATAAAAAGCAATTTACTCATTACGCTCCATTAACTTCCTTCTGTCGAAATCTCGGAAATCTGGTGGTTGCGCGGTTTCGTATTCCTCGGCCGCGCCCAATGAGATAGGCCGCGCCCCACCTGCGAAGCCGGGTATCTGGTTTAGTTTAGCGTTGATGCGAGGCCGTACATCTGCGCGCTACGCAAAAACACAAAGCTCCGAAAGGAACGCGAATATCTTTCCACAGGTAAGTTCGCGGATTGTTGAAGTTCGTATAATCGAAGGCAGTTGGTAACCATGTGGGCCCTGAGGTGCAGTGAACTAGAATATTCTAGTTCTATATTCTAGTTCACTGTACCCGAGGGTCTGCCTGCATGCTCCGCCGCTTGCGGCAGCCAGAATGCATGGGTAAATGGCGGACCTTCTCCTCTAGAGTTATACTTCGTTTCAGCTTGGGTCCAGACGCAGGCGATGCTACAAGCGCGAGCTCCGGGCTTTCAACGTCCCTGCCAAGCACGCGCGCTCGTGCAATGCAAGCACTGTTCAGGGCCACACGCTCGCGCTCGTAGCATCGGCTGCGTCTGGACCCAAGCTGAAACGAAGTATAGTATGTACGATCTCTAATCACTGATCTCAATGACAATAGACCGATCTCACCAGCCAGTTTGGCTACGCCACCGCTGCCGCAATGCATCGAGGGAACTTTAGTCTTTTTGCACGTGCGATAACCTCGCTGGAGCACTGCGCGTGTAAAGCACAAGAAGGCGCGAGCCCTGGCGTGCACGGCCGTCTGCCTCCTGAGAACTAACGTTATGGCGGCGTCACGCATGCGCCGAACGCTTAGTGAGATCGGTCTATAGGTAGTTTTCATCTGACGTCACCTGAACAGCCGCGCCCCCACCGCGCCATTTTTTTGTTATTGCTAGCAGACGGCGCGCGCGACGCTAGTAGCGCACGGAGCGACGGAGCCGACGGAGCCACTGCACGGAGCCGCCGGTTGCGAACGCGATTGCACGTGGTTCCTCTTTTGTGATTGTGATTAGTTTCGACGCTGTCTTGTGGGTGCTGACGACGACTGCTTCGTGTTGGGTGCTCTATGGCCAACTCGAGGGCTTCGAGCTCCGGTTCCGCCAGTTATCACGATGAACTTCAAGGAGAAGAACGCCGTCGCTATGAAGCGAAAATCGCGATGTGTGGTGGACTTGATCCGTTCACGTTGAAGGCTACAGACCTGAAAAAGGACTGGAAGCTGTGGCCTCAGCTTGATGCCGGCGACATCATCGACTACCTCGTAAGGAAGACAAGCTACTTGACCAGAAAAGAGATGAAAGCCTACAAGTCGTTGGAGGCTCACAACTACCTAACCAGCGGCTGGGTGAAGGAGCCCTCTTTGAAGACCATCGGCACCGACTCAGTCGTCGTTGTTTCCGAGGTAAGACACGCTTAGTTGTTACAGAAATAACGTGTGATGTCTTTAATTAGTGAAAATTAAGACACTGTAGCACATCACTGCGTGTTCGAAAAATGAGTGCTTAATATTATTTCGTAATTTGTGCTACTTTATGGTTGTGTTTGCATGTGTCTCATCCAAGTTTAAAACGTAGTTCACCGCTATAACAATAAAACATTGTCCAGTTTGAAAACCCCCTGCTGCTTGTGCTTGTTGCAGGTGAACCACTCCCAGAGCCTCTCGGCACCGTCCCTCAAGGTCTGGTTGCTGATGAAGAAAGACGGCGAAGTGGTGATCGCCCACTGCACCTGCATGGCAGGACACGGCGAAGCATGCTCTCACGTCGCGGCAATTTTATTTTATTTCGAGGTAGGCCTTCAAATGAGGGATGAGGCATCATGCACGGACAGCAAGAGTGTGTGGCTGCCAGCACATGTGAAGAGTCTCGTTTCCGTGCCCGTTGCAGACATGGATTTTTCCTCGTCTGTAATGAAAAAGAGGCGACTGAGCCACGAGGTTACCCCTCTTCCTCCAAAACAAGTACGTGTCAGGGCCCCAGCTCCAAGTGAAGACGAGTGGAAAGTCCTTTTCGACAATGTCACTAACTCTGGCCTTCGCCCAGCAGTAGCCGCTACTGATCCTAGATATAGTGATATGTATGTACCAAAGATCAGCAGCTGCACTGCATCTTATTTGCTACAGCTGTTTGATCCTAATGCCTGTGATCTGACCTGGGAGGAGTTACAAGCGAAGACGGCAAGTCTGGCTGAGCTGCTCGAGATGGACGACTCAACCATTGTGGCCATTGAGCAGAAGACACGTCGGCAAAGTGACAGTGTCCTTTGGTACAAATACCGAAGCGGCCGTATCACGGCCTCCAACTTCAGGTCAATTTGCCACACGAGTTTGGCAGATCCCTCGATATCCCTCCTCGAGCGGATATGCTATCCTCAAAGGAACCGCTTTTCGACAGCCGCAACCAGGTACGGAATTGAAAATGAACCGAAGGCCATTGCAGCTTACGAAGCACTCGCAACAGCGGGGCACGAGTGTGTCACTTTTAGGAGGCCTGGCCTTATGATTGCAAAGGGACGCCCATTCCTTGCGGCCACACCCGACCTTCTTGTTGAGTGCGCTTGCTGCGGGAAAGGCGTTGTGGAAGTCAAGTGCCCATACAAGCTGCGCGATGTACCCCTCAAGTCTGCTGCGAAGGACCCAGAGAGTTGTGTTACGCTCACGGACGACGAGCTCACCTTGAAGGACACCCATGCATACTATTATCAAGTACAACTGCAGATGTTGGTCTGCAACGTGGACTATGCCGACTTTTTGCTGTGGAACGCTAAAGGAAGCGACGTCCAGCGAATTGTCCGCAACAATGGGTTCCTGTGCGCTGTAGTTGACCATGCCGCAAAGTTCTTCTCACAGGTGCTGCTGCCAGAGTTGGTCGCACATTGGTTTACACGTCAACCTACGCAACAACAGGACCATGCAGCTCTCGGGCCTTCGTTGTCGACAGCAGTGCCGCACGAATCGAATGCCGAACCAACATACTGTGTGTGCAGCGGTCCGGAAGAGGGCAAAATGATTGCATGCGATAATGAGAACTGTGTTGTGGGTTGGTTCCACTTCAAGTGTGTGGGGCTGAAAACTGCACCAAGAAAAAAGCAATGGTTCTGCTCCACCTGCAAAACTCAAAGGAAAGCCAAGTGACTCGGTGTTGCTACTACTGGGCAAGAAATGTGTTACTGACTGACTTTTGCTCGCTGTTTGTTTATAAAGTGATATTGAAAACAAGCTTGTATTGTTTTCAGCATTCAGTTGCTATGCACCGAGAGACTTCTAATCTAACAGTATGATACTTCTCGCAGTATGACAAAGAAAAGAGCAGTAGTAGTGGTTTAATGAATTTATTAGCTGTAGCCGGTGACAAGTCAGGAACAAAAGGCTAGAAATGACATGTTGCAAATATGGAATGCACACTTTCATGCAAAGCTGACGTCAAGTGACTCAAATTGAAAAACTTGCATATTTACAATAATAGTGTTATCTCCCCTGGTGAAGGCTCGGCAACCGTTGCATTCGTTTTCGTGCACAAAACGGTGACTCCCAAAGAAAGTAAGAACGCAGTGATTGCCTTTATGTTAACAATGTAAACACTTGCAGGCATGCGCTGATGAGGCCTCAAAACCAAAACTCGTAATGCGATTTGTGACTGCACCGGCTACTACCCAACTTCGTTGTCACGCCACTTCTGCAAGCAGTCACTAAAATTACCAGTAAACACAAAAACCAATACCGATAAAATTATCTTGTAGAATATAACCTTATTTAGTAATAACTGTGTCAATATGCATCACATGATACACTTATGTTAAGAAAGAAAATTAAATCTTTTTTGCCAGAAGAAACTAAATATGAACGTTGAGTCGAACCTTTAAAAAAAGTTGGGCAAAAGTTCAGCTCTGCCGAATCCCAAGATTCGGAAAAAGTTTGGCCCATCACTAGTGTGAATGGTACTGCTGCAAGCATGTTTCATAGGCTGACAAAGCTGCTGGCGCGAGCGTGTCGCACCAGCAGCTTTGGCAGCATTGCATGGTAAGTATGTAATGAAGTACAGTGCGCTCCAATACGAAAGACCCACTGAAAGCGCGTGGCCGAGGCGGGGGCGCTGCGAGCGCTCCGGGCAACTCCATTCTGCTTCGAGGGCAGGACGCCCACTCGGAGCTCAGCACAAACTGATAAGCGCGTCGCACTTTAGCTGAGCCCCAAGTGAGCGTCCTGCCCTCGAAGCAGAACAAATTGCCCGGAGTGCTTGCAGCGCCCCCACCAGCCACCGCCTCGGCCACGCACTTCCAGTGGGTCTTTTATATTGCAGCGCACTGTACAAGTAACAAACATTGCAATGGCTCCAAGGAAAGGTTTTCACAGTGAACACTGTTTGGCATCAGTCTAGCGGCACAACCGAGTTGCATAGGTTGACAAGTGCTGAACACACCGCACCTACTTTATCAACCGGGGCCAAATCGGACTCGGACGTTTTCAAAAATTCCACGGGGAGAGGACCTTTCAAAATGCTAAACTTATTCCGGACGAGCCCGATCACTCTTTCAACATGAATTCTAACATTCGCTAGCTCTCTAGTGTACACTACATCCGAATGGCCAAGCTGGCGTTTCCCTCTCGCTGAAGATGGTACATGGAGGGTGGCACAACACATACCGACACTTTCTGCAATCAAAAATCCCCGGTCAGCTAAAACCATATCTCCGTACTCCAGTAGTGCCAGAAAGCCACAATCTTCTGTAATAGTCTTGTCACTAGCCCTTCCACCGTATGCCTTGGAAAGAAAACTTACGCTGCCTTGTGGACAAATGCCGATCAAAAACTTTACAGTATTATGGTGCTTGTACTGGGACCAGGTTGCAGCCCTTGTGATGAGTGAACTCGGCCGGTCAATAAAAACCTCAAAACAATCCAGAATCACGGTCACCTTTGTGCCGAAGTTCTCTCGGAACACGGTGGGCATCGTCTTCGCGAGCTGGTCGGTTGTAGGCCATCGGATGAGTGGGGACAGTCTGTCGTAAAACACATTCAACCACTTCTCGAACACCCTTGACACCGTCGAGGCAGAGATCTGAAACCTGTAGGCTAGGTCCTGTACTGACAGGTAGAGCCGCAGTCGCATCAGGAACACCATCATCTCCTCAAACTTCCCAAGCGAGTTTTGTGACGAGTGCTGGACATGGGCCTCAAGCATCTTAAAGACCCCCATTAGCATGATGAATCCCGGTAACCCTGTGTAAAAGCTGACCTTTTCGTCATCTCCCTTGAGACTTTCCGCAGTAAATTTGCCGTCTTCCACCTTTTTTCTTAGAGCGTAGACTTCATCGTTAAGCCGCATTACCTCCTTCTCCAAGCTCTGGATGTCGGCTGCTGTCGTCTCTGTCTGACAGCCGAGCTCTGAAACAAATTAATCAGACGTCAGGCTCATCACTTTGCTAAACTGAGCAAAACATACCAACAGTAGTTGTTCCTCCCATCAAAGTGCTTGCCCGAGCTGGGGAAGCATTCACCTCGTCCACTACTTGGTCTGGAGTGCCTGTAATGAAAGCATCTGGATGTTTGAAGACTAATTATTTTAAATTCTGCTAGTATTTAACTTGCTGAACTAAGACGTACCAGCAGTAGTCATCTCTTCACACAAGTTGCTTGCCCGAGCTGGCAAAGCATCCAAGTCATCCACTGCTTGGTCTGGAGTGCCTGAAGAGACACCAGCTGGATGTTTTATGAGTGTAATTGTTCTAAATTCTTTTCAACTTACTGTGTGTTGAGCGATCTTTTCCTGCTCTGCTCCGCGCCTTCTGACGTTTGTAGCGAGCGCTGTCGGCATCGCCGCCCCGCCTTTCGTACCCCAAGGACAGCGAGGGCGCCCAGTCGGGATTGCTGCTGTCAAATAAGGCTGCAGGTGATCCTGGGGCAAAGGCACATAAACGTTTATGTCCCAGTTGCGAGTCACGAAAAGCAAACAAATCAGTGTACGCAAGGCGCAGAACGCGACCGCGCAGCACGCGACCGCAGCCTACTTTTTTTTTTTCTTCTCTGGCTGCTGCGGCCGTTTGAGCTTTTTAGTACAGCCGAAAGGACGTACATACATGCATGTTAATTATTATTATTTATTTATTTCTTTTTGCGAGCGACTGTTGAATAAGTGCTCGCGATAAAGCGTCGTGACTCGTGGTACGCGGATGGCTCTTCACAGGAGCAAACAAACAGCACTCTGTTGCTGCACAAATTTACTCACCTGTGACGAAGTGCTTCGAGCAAACTTTGTATTTGTCGGCGTTCTGGACGTCCAAGTCAGCTCTTCTTAACCGTGAAATCCATTCCGAGCGCTGCTTTTCGGAAAGTTGGCGGGTCTTATCGCACTCGTTATGCCTAACCTTCGGAATTTTAAAAAATCGCAGGTCCCGTTTGTTTTTGAAGAGCTTTTCTGACTTGGTATGCGATCGGCTGCCACAGCCGACGACTGCGCAGTGTACCATTCCACATAAGAATGAGAAAAATCAAAATAAAGAACAGGACGGAAAGGATCGAGTTTACGTGATCGGGAGCAGCCGTGATCGTCGCCAGTACGGTCGCGCCAGGGACGTCAAAACATTCACAACAAAATGGCTGCTGGCCCAGAAGGCATCGCTCCGGTGACGTCTGTGAAAACTACCTATTGCGGGATCGCGTTTGACCAGCACCGCCTATGGACGGGAATGCGGCCACGGTCGGCTATCTTTTTGGTAGAGTTATATCATCTCTAGCCATCATAGTAATATGGCCAATATGGCGGACAGCGCAATGGCGGCAGGCTGCCATAAAATAGCCGTAGATCTAGTACACTGTACCGTGGGTGATATTTCGTGCTTGATTAAAGTTGTTCGACGCAGCAGATTCTTGAAACCCGGCGTGAACGGTAGCCTCGTCTTTGAGGACCCGGCGAAAGTTCTACGAAAGCGCAGCACCGGGGAAAGCAGCGCAGCTCGCATCGAAAGCAGACTACGTACCGGCGTCTGCTTTCGATGCGACTTTCGATGCGTGCTGTGCTGTTTTTCCCCGGTGCTGCGCGATTTCGTGAAACTTTCACCGGGTCCTCAAAGACCGGGCTACCGTTCACGCCGGGTTTTAAAAACATGTTTTGTCAAACAATTTCAATCAATGACGGAATATCACCGACGCTATTTTGATGGCAGCCTGCCACCAGAACTGCCAAAACGCCGTCTGCCATGGATGGATGATGGTGGCTGCCAGGTGGCTTCAGCAGCTGTATCTTGGCTAGAGGTGATATAACTCTACCAAAAAGATGGCCGCCAGTGACCGCATTCGCGGAGCGGGCAAACGCGATCCAGCAATTGTCATTGAGATCAGTGATCTCTATGGTGCATGGAAAGCGGCGGCACCTTCGCTTGCAGTTGAAGGGTTGAAAACAAAACGAAACCAACTGCAATGTCACGTGTTCAGATCTAGGGCACGCTTTTTATATCCATTTTAACGGTTTAGAACGAGTAATTACACCCATAACTTTATTTGTGGTGTGTAAGAAACTATTATCAAGACCTCTAAAATAAATACAAACCTCGGCGACAAAAGAGAAGCCGCATTGCCATCGACCACAAAAAATGGCAGCGAGCACGGTAAGCGCCAAAAGCGCGGGGTTCGCCCCGTCCCGCTACATGCCGTAATTGCATTTGGTGCCTATCTGTCCCCGAGACATGTTTCTTTCCGCGGCATTTGTCTTCACGGACCTTTCTAGGTGTGTCCCCAAGCATTCCGATGCTTCGATAGCCGGCAATGCTGCGGTCGTCGCCGGCGGTGTTGCGTGTTTTCGAGGTCGGCTACACGGCTATGCGTGTATGACCGAAGCAAAACACGTTTTTTACAACCTCGTATGATTTTTGAACGAATTATCCGTTACTCAACGTGTAAATTTATGGTAATTTGTGTAAATAGCGTGTTTTTCACCCCAAACATTCGCCAAGTACACGGGACTTGCTAACAGTGTATGACGAAGCCGGGTCCCCAACGTCACGGCGGGGTCATTCTACTTTTAACGAAAAGACAGTAAGTGTGCAGGCGAGGTTGTGTAAAGTAATCATGCCGTACCCGGTACTCGAGTAAAGAATAACTGGATAAACCTTTCCGTTCTTCAGGCGTGCGCTATACACATTCACGTCTCGCCACGTTAAGAGAGAGAGAAAAAAAACAGTAATATCAATCCTGTCAAAACATTTTGAAGCCCTGGGTATTTTCAGTTAAGTTCGGCCGACCATGACCATTTAGAGTGGGTAGAGGGCAACGCCCTCTACCCACAGAGAGCACACCTCATCAACGCCATAAGCACCGAATGGTTACAAGTACCGGTCATCCGGGTCATCTAGACCCCTGCACATCTGGGCTTATCCGGCTACGAAACTGCTCACGCACTAGCCCGAGTGGTAGCGACGAACCGGGCTTTGTCGGATGAGATCAAGATACAGCGGGACCCAGAGCCAAACGCACCCGCGGACTCCCAGTCCCTCCGCATCCCAACCGATACACATCTTAACACCAATCACCTGGTAACGGAATACTACAGAACAACCCGCCGGGTCCTGCCCCTCCGCATCGGGAGCTACCCTGGGCGGAGGCAGCGGACTGGTGACAACTTCAAACGTTTACGTTCCCTAACCTCCACCAGCGACATCGCTGGTTCCCCAACCGCTACCCAGGTACGTGTCCGGGTTGTGGCAGCAATCACCCTAACGTGTACCACTTCATCTAGAAATGCCCCCCCCCCTTCGGTAAGGGTATCACCCCATTCCTTGCCCCACCTTTTCCGCCTGGGAGGTGGCCCTATCCGGCACAGAGCTCGATGACCAGCAACGACTGGTTGAGCGAGCCCGCCGAACCTGGGCGGCCCTGGACTTTGCTGAAACTTTGCCGAGTCCTGTCAATCACTCTGAGGGCGCCGCCAATGGCCGCTCAGAAACGCTCTCACGTGGCCTTTGAGGGGGGAGCGAGCTGTTCGAGAAGATCACTTCACTGCCGGCGTTGTAGCCGAGCCAAATTCGAAAAAAACCGAAACCACGAACGATGGATACTGCCGGCGCTTCCGCAAGCACGTCAAGCACCACTGAAGGAAAAGTGAGTAGCATATCGGAAAAAATCCAGCGATGGACGAAGACAATTAGCGGGAGTTGGCAAGATTAGAATAGTGCTCATAGCGTTGTTGTCGCGACGATACCGCTGGATATAAGAGAGCATCGAGTAAATTGAAATCAAGTTTGCTTTGTTTACAAGCGAACGTGAAACCATGTGCGCTCTGAAAGAGTTGGCACAGTAAAATCGGGGCAGACATGGGCGCCCAGAAGTAACCAGATTGGGCACGTAGCGTTTCTATGAATACCATGTGCATTGATAGGAGCTTTGGCAATGAATTGGCTGCGTACGGGCTCGGCGCCGGCACATGTCCTGCACGTACAGGTTTCCGCCTCAATCGGCTTTGCGCACATGCGAGATCGCTCCAAGTAGTGCAGTATGTGAGAAAAAAATTAAAGTGAATTGACTGCATAAAATGCGCAAAGCAGGTCCCCAGATAAATAGCGATCTGATTCGGAGCTCACTCAAAACGGTGCATCGGTGTGTGTGTGTCACGTTCGGAAATACTGGGTGGTCCGGATGGCAGTGGTTTCGATAAATCTCAAAAAGTCATTTTGTTAGCTACGGCACTGTGATTGACCACGTAATTTTGCCTGTGTGGTTGCGTGCTTTCAACTGAATGGTCAACACCGAAACTATTTTCGCGAGTCTAAACGTCATCGTTCTTGCTCGTGAAGTGGTACGTGTGAACGAGCACATTTCGCGAAACTTGAGTGTCGCGAAACGGTTGCGCGCCTAAAAGATGCATCGTGTGAACAGACCTTAAAGCTCGCTCCAGAAGCGAGGTGTGCGCGCAACTTTTTTAGATGCGCGCGTCCTTCTCGGACTCGTTCAGACGGCGCAACCATTTCGCGAAACTACATTTCGCGACACTAGATGCGCGAGAAAAATGCATCGTGTGAGCGGGCCTTAGGGCACGGACCCGAGACCGCAAAGTTTTTAACTTTTCGGTTAATAAAGTTTACGATGATGATGATGATGTGCTCAGCGCTCGGATGCCGGACTTGAGGAGCGATGTCCCAGGCCGAGTCCCGTTCCTCGGAGCATAGATGAGGCTTGCTCGATGCGTCGCCGACACCTCGTTCCCCTGGCTCGGTGCGTCGTCGAGACCTGGTTCCCTGGCTCGGTGCGTCGCCGAGACCGGATGCTCCAGCCGATTCGAAAGATCCCCACCGCTAGAGTGTTCTAGAAGGTACGAGTGGGACAAGCTATAGGCTCCGCTCATGCTTTCACAGTTGCACCTCAAAATGTGGAAAGCGACCAGGTGGAACCAAGCCACTTTGATCGCAACGCCACCTTCGCTGCGATCAAGCAACGACAGAGGTCAAGGTCATATGGGCCATACAGCCCCTTAGGGGCTATATTGTATTTCAGAGCGCAGCTCTTAGGCGCCCGTTTCCGGCTTGAACGGCGTCGCCGTCGGCGTAACCGCGCGGTTCGTTATGGGAAATGTCCCACAATGCACCGCGCGAGCCCCTCCCTTGGAGTCCCGTGACCTCGGGGGGGGGGGTCACGTGACCCCCAGGTCACGTGACACCCCGAGATCACGTGACCTCGGGGTCACGTGATCTCGGGCCACGTGACCCCAGGCCACGTGACACCCCAGGTCACGTGACACCCGAAGTCACTTGACCCCCCTCCCCCGAGGTCACGTGACCCCCCCCCCCCGGAGGAGATTGAAGAGCAACAAAATGCTTAGATGGGCCAGTTGGTACATCATGGGAAATAAGCGCCAAAGGAACAGGGACAAAGAGTAGAATAACAACTACACAGGGCACACTCTCAACTGAATTTATTAGGTTTTGCCTAATAAATTCAGTTGACAGTGCGCCCTATGTCGTTGTTATTCTACTCTTTGTCCCTGTTCCTTAGCGCTTATTTCGAGATCGAAGAATGAGGAGGAGGAGGAGGAGGAAGAGGAGGGTGTACCCTCCCTGAGTACCCTTCCCTCCTCCTCCTCCTCAAGAGCTGCGCTTCAATTTGGCGTTACAGGGAGTTGTAAACGACTTTCACTTTTTATGATTTTGACGTCAGAGGTAACGTCAAAGCACCACAACACGACGACGCCACGAAGTCATCGTCGATGGTGTTACGCGACGCCAATATGCTGTCGTAAGGCCGTCGTGACATCGCGTCGCGTCGAGGATGACGCCGTTACGCGACATGAAGTCGCCGTTGTGACGCGGTCGGGACATCGCGTCGCGTTGAGAACGACGCCGTTACGCGACATGAAGTCGCCGTTGTGACGCGGTCGGGACATCGCGTCGCGTTGAGAACGACGCCGTTACGCGACATGAAGTCGCCGTTGTGACGCGGTCGGGACATCGCGTCGCGTTGGAGACAGCGACGCCGTTACGCGACATGAAGTCGCCGTTGTGACGCGGTCGGGACATCGCGTCGCGTTGAGAACGACGCCGTTACGCGACATGAAGTCGCCGTTGTGACGCGGTCGGGACATCGCGTCGCGTTGAGAACGACGCCGTTACGCGACGCTGAAGTCGCCGTTGTGACGCGGTCGGGACATCGCGTCGCGTTGGAGAACGACGCCGTTACGCGACATGAAGTCGCCGTTGTAACGCGGTCATGACGTCGCGCGCCAGGTCGAGGACGACGTGGACGTGGTCGTCGATTCGGACACTGACGTCGACGCCCCACGCAGCGTCAAACATCGCTATGACGTCACGTTACCGTCGTCCTGACGTCATCGTGTACGTCAACGTCACGACGAAGCCTTGACGTCGTGTAACGTCGTCGCCTTCGCCAGCATCAACGTCGACGCGCAATCACGATGAAGTTTTGACGTCGTGTAACGTCGTCGACGATGACATCGACGTCGTGAAGCTGTCGGGACGTCTTCGTGACATTAAGTTGCGTCATTGCGACAACGATGTCAACGAACTGACACCAAGCGTCCTCATGACGTTGCATTGACAAGGACGTCGTCATCGTGACGTCCCGTGACGTTGTCGTCATCGACATCAACGTCAATGTTGACATCTTCGTCGTTGTCAACGCAATATGACGTCAGAAGGCAGTCTTGATGTCGTGTAACACACGTTGTCAACCTCGATGACGACGTTGACGTCAAGGCGTTGTCCTGATGTCGCATGGCGCTGTGACGACAAGTCAGGTCGCGGTGACTTTATGTACGTGACGCCTGACGTCTAGGTGGTATAAAAAATATAGTCAGGCGTTCTATCGTTTCTATGACCTTGACCGGTGTGTCGGTCGAGCTTGGCGTTGGAACGAAACGTGTTTTTCATAAAAAGCGGCTAATCCGAACCACTTCGCTCGTAGCACCCGAGAGGGCGCTACGAGCCAAGTAACTTCAGAGCCGTTTATACTGAGAGTTTGGCCAATGGGCGGAGCTTGTCGCCCGCTAGAACTAGCGGATTTCGCGATAACACAAAATGGCGTTACTTCTTTCTCTTCTTTATTCCTGAGAAATCGCATAGAGTTCCTATGAGTCAGAGCCACGAAATGGCGGACGGAATTAGTCATCCCCCGGTTGTCAGACTACGCTGCTGTGGTTGCCAGACTGTCAAAATATCCTTAAAAAGGCCAAACTCTCTCAGTATAAACGGCTCTGAGTGGCTTGGATTATCCGTTTTTTCCACATGCGGAGGTTCCGAAATAGCACTCCGGTGCCCCCACTCGTCCTTTCTAGCAACGTTACTGGAGCAAGCTCAGTTTCGCAGCTCCCTATTCTCGCCTGCAGAGGCTAAAGCAGAGGCGAGTGGCCCAGGTGGCGGTCACGAGAACTAGCGGCGCTGCAGTCGGATCTTGCTTCCCTGTGTCACGCGTTGTCTGCTACCACTGCGTTGAGAGCTTCCTTTTCTTTTTCTTTTCTTCCTTTTTTTTTACTTCCATGTGTATACTTGCAAAAAAAAAAGAAGATGATGGTGATGAAGTGTAATACACCACAAAGATCAGAGTCAGCGCATTGTGAGTGTTCTTTCTTTGAGTGTTTGAAATTTATTTTTGTGTGCGTCTGTTTCCTTGCGCTGTGAAGTGTTAGTATGAATCAACAACTCGCCTTGGTGGGCTAGACAACCGGGAAGCAAGACTCGACTGCAGCGCTGCTAGTTCTCGTGACCGCCAATGAGCCCACGTCGCAGGCGGAGCTGTGAAACTGAGCTTGCTCCAGTAACGTTGCTTTCTAGTACATTCTACCACCGCTTCCGCTCTTCGAGCCCACGGCTTCACTTCTTCTTTTTCCACCTAGTGGCACACCCGGGACAAACACACAGAGAAAAATAGACAGGATAATATAAAACAAAGCATCTTTATACATGCGCAAACCTATTAATGAAATTGGCAAGCTTGTAAATGCACGCCATTGCCAGCACGACTTTTTTTTTGAGGGAATAAGGTTCCGCCCGAATACGATTCAGCTCCTTGAAGAAATTCGACTGCCATTTTGATGTTTACAGAAGGTTTCTATTGGGATATTTTTTCTGTCTTCTGACTAACTTTGTGCTACTTCTGTCAACGTTCCTCATATACCATCTTTGAGTGTTGCGACAGAATGTCAAATGGATTAATAAACTTTTTTATTAAAAAAGCAAAAGAGCAGATGCGGGTGCCATGGCGGTCACGGGAGATCGAGGTCTTTCCACAGGCACATAACGTCGCATCCTTCCGTCTTGAGCGCGATCCACTCCTTCATTCGCTCAACCTGCACGGGGGAAAAATGATTCTTCCACCCCCGACGACGCCCTTGCGTATAAGGTCACCGCGAAACGGTCTTGCATCGGGACCGCCAAATAACGCCGTCTTTGTTCGAACACTTTCTGGCATCGTACTCGGTTCGGCCACACGCCTTTCGGGGCCTTTCTTCTTCATCTCCTTCTCGAGGCCTTTCATTGCCTCCAGGCTCACGTTTGAGACGATTCGTTTGAGAAGTTCGGGCTGGTCCCGGAGCCTTCTGCCGTACTCTTCCCCGATAAAGTCGGCCACCTTCATAACGCACGACTCGGTGTCTTTTTTGAGGTCCTCGTAAGTCATGAAAAGGACGTTGGGGTCACTCCGATGCGCGTACCAGGACAGAAGATGGTCGAAGTAGTCGCCGTAGTTGACTTTTCCTCGGACGAAGGACTTGAAGAACTCATCGAAGGTTCTTTCCTCAAACTGGTGGGCTCGGTTTGTTTTGACGAAGTGGTAAAAAGAAACGCAGCAATCGTACGGGTTCCTCGAGACGTAAATGTATTTGGCACCTTCAGAGTATGGCTGCTTGTTGAAGGGCAGGTGCGTCTTCATGGCCACCGGTCTGGGCGAGTCCTTGTCGTCTTGGATGCCCCTGTGCTCGAGAAATGGCACGGACCTGAAGACGTCCAGCATGCTCGGTGGACGAACGCCATCGTTGAAGATGTTGTAGGTGATGTACTGCACCCAGGTTGTGCCGCACTTGGGGTACGATACGATGAAGATGTCACCCTCCTGTGGCTCGTAGGACAGTACTGATCGGACCGTTTCCTCCCGGAAGTTGCGGCGGATGCATAGGCCCTCTACGTCCCTGTACAGCTCGGAGCTCATCCTTAAATTAACAGGAATTCGATCTGCAAAACGAGAAGTAGGAGAAGAGCGTTGTGAACTATGATTTAGGCAATAAATAAAGTTATGCGATGAACGGTAGGCTGGCTGTGGTCGGCCTTCTACGATTAAAATTATCTAAAGGTACCTTGTGAGAAGTTGAATTTCACTCTGTTCCTTACTTATACTGTTTTTTTCATGCCTGAATGGGGCTCAGAAATACCATATGGACCCATTAGATAAAAGAGCGCCATATATCGCACGGAAAAGTAGTAGCACCGGACGCCAGCCTGAAGGATTCCGCGTCGCTCATACATGTCTGCGCACGTTTTGAATGTTGGAAAACTGATCACAGTACGTTCGCGTTTATTTAAATGTGAGATGGAGAGATGCTTGGTTGCCTAAATTGGTGAAGAAACTATTGGTCTTGTTCTGCCATGATGTCCAGACCTAAAGTCAGCCACGATCGGGGTGGCGACTGCCCGTTCGACGTGGCGAAGCCCGTTTGACGCGGCGATTTGCGAGTGAGCCTGATACGCTACAAATAGAGCCTCTATTGTTATAAAAAAAAGTGTGCGGCTATCGGTTTTGAATGCGGCTTTATTCGTGTGGGAAGTTGCGTTTGTAGACATAGAAAATTGGTAAAACTATGGCCTCGCGTGCTTGTCTGGCAAGCTTAAACAGCTAGTTAATTAGAACCTTCAGACTGCCAAGCACAATTCAATGTGACGTTATCACAATATTTTTGTAGTTCATACGGGTACAAATTGTTTTCCAAGGATTGGTCGTTTTAGCGTCTACGTTCAACAAAACACGGAAAAACTATTCGGCCGGGGATACGACTTTTAAGCAATAAATTAAAACTAATCTCGTGCAACATATTTTAAAGTAGGTTCTTTATTTGCGTGTCTGAAAATATTAGATTCAGTGAATTAACTTAAAAACAACTCAGAGAAAATTGCGATATAATCGCATTTACGCGTAACGAGTGTACAAGGATGATGTGCTAGCGCCATCCAAGCAAACAGATAGAGAGACACTGCTTTTGCAAAACTGCATCTAAACATCAGGCCAGGCTTGCTTCACCAGTCAGAGGACTTACGGCGCAGCGACTAGCAATCGGTGGGCTCGTGGTCACCAGATCGCCGACAAGTGTGCACTGCGTGTTGCATAAGCTCGCGACTGATAGGCACCAGACCAGAATAACAGGATGATGCAACAGCAAGTTTTCAACTCGCACAGCCCCGAACACTCACTTACCTTTCACAACAAAGTGGCTGCGAGCGCATTCACGAAACAGATAAAGGGCGTTCGAGGAACTAATCCGTTCTCACTTAACAAATTAATGGTACCACTTCTTCTTACTCCAAGCAGAAAAGGAAAAAATTTCTCAGCGTGTGATAAAGTGTGCTGCTATCGCAGACTTTATCGCGTGCGAAAGTGTGCGGCTATAGGAAGAGGAAGCCAGCTGGGCTTAAGACGTGTATTTTTTCCATCGTCAGAGAGCCAGCCGGGCCAGTGGCATACATCATGTCTTCGATCGACAGGGTGCTCACACTGCTCGGTTACAAGCTCGACCACAAGCTGGGAGACTTCATGGCCCGCTTTCGCGAAGACCGCCGCCCGGTCAACACCAGCGCCACCCCTGCATGCCCCACCACGGGTGTGCTGAACTTCCTGCGTCGCCGTAATTCGGCCTTTTCGGCTGCAAGCTGGGCACGCACACTCTAAAAAAAAAGGTGTCATGGGGTACACCCATAGGGGGTGTATGTGCTTGTCACATATACTACACCCTTTGGGGGAACACTTGCACACCCCAAATATGGGAGTACGTGTACACCCGTTGGTGTGGTGCACATGTACACCTTTTTCTACAGAAATCTCACACGAGGGGAGCACAGGTGCACCCCATTCAATGGTGTACGGCTATACCTCTTTCTACACCCAATGAAATGAAAGGGAACACAGATGCACCCCGTTCGAAGGTGTACCATTGCACCGCTTCATAAACCCGCCTCACTAAAAGGGAAAACAGATGCACCCCGCTCAATAGTGTAGCATTACTCCCCTTTCTACACCTACTGCTCTCAAAGGGAACACAGGAGCACCCCGTTCAATAGTGTACTGTTGCACCTCTTTCTACAGCCACTAAATTCGAGGAGGACACAGATGCACACGATTCAAAGGTGCATGGTCACACCACTTTACGCACCCACTTCATAACTAACTTCATAAACCTATTTAAGACATCAAGGAAACCCTTAAAAAACGTATGCGCCCCGGTGATAGCAAAAAGGCAGGTAAAGGAACACACGGGATTGTTTTCAAATCTCATAAAAGTTTATTAGACAGCTTATTCCGTAAACAAGTACAAACTTGCAAGCAATCCGTGATATTTGAAGAGGTACGAAGAACCTGTTACACAACTGAGAACATTACTAAGCAAACAAGAAACGGAAGTGAGTCTTAGGCAGTGTCTATTCTCCAAGCAGCCGGCAGAATTATTTCCACGAAATTCCACCAGCAATCGCCATTCATTCATCGAACGGAGTTTCATAGACAGCTGTACCCGCGAAGTGACGTGTACGGGGGGACAGGTTGGTTAACATTTTCGTAATGAGCCGCCGCAGACTGTCGCCACGAAGCGGCGTGAACGGGCGGGCTGAGTTGGTGAGCACGCATTTCAGAAATACACGCGCGACAAAATGTCCCTACAGCGTACATTTCGCGTAACGAGTGACGATGAAACGTTAGTGTCGATGAAACGTGTCTACAGAACGTGTATCAACGAAAACGTGTTTTCACAAAACGCCAAGAGACTAAGAAAGTCAGTATTCTACCTGCAGTCGTCACATGATTGTAGTCAGCTAATGGCAAGCGACAGCCGATAGAATTTCGGGGAAATTATTCTCCCGGCTGCTAGAAAATAGACATTGCCTAATTCTAGAGGTAATCCGGAACGGAACGGTCAATTGTTGCAAAGAAGTAGGTTGCAGAGCACTTACGATGAAAATACCGGGCTCGAAATATGTAATCCGAAATATATGTCGACACGGGCACTGCAGCACAACACAAACACAAAAACGAGAAGAAAGGGGTCCGTGAAGATTCAACACGATGTGGCAGAAGCAGTAATTTGCCGAACCGAACACAAAACGCATCACATGAATTCCTTGGGCTTTTTGAAGAAATCGCTTGTTGCGTAGGACGTTTCAAACACTGGAAATCTTGGTAGACTCGAATACGTTGTCGCGGACGAAATCTACGGCAGCCCCGCTGGTCGCAGCACAGCACACAAGAAACTAGGCCGGGAGTCAGACATTCCGAGGTCGGGAAAAGCTACTACGTCATCTGTGAAACCTTTACCACATGATCACGCTCCTGCCGTCACCCCCGCCCAGACAGCGGAGTCAAGGGATGAAAAAATCAGCAGAACCCATCCTTTGGGAATGATTATCTACGTTAATGCGAATAGCATCAAACGGTGCGGAGTTATGCGCGTTCGTCAGGTGGCCGGCACACTCTAGATACGCCAGCCCACTCTTGAGGCGATTCTAAATTTGTTGACACTTTCACAGCCCTGCGCACGATCTCCGCAGCCCAGCACGTGCGTTTGTGTCACTTAGGAAGGCGAGCAAAGCACGCGCCATACGCACAAACACTCCAAATGGTACCGACCAGACTTTCTGGCGTCTCAGCTAGTCTCAACCAACGGTACTCTAAACGGTTGTTTATATCTTTACCATAGGACGCGCTTTACAGCGCTGTCACAGCTACCGGTGCGCGCGCGTTCCATGCGACGAGGCTCATTCCGCTCTCGTGAGGCTGAGCACGGCCGCTACATCACCCTCTCCCGAGCGCGGGAGAGGGTGAGCTAGCGGCCGTGCTCAGCCTCACGAGAGCGGAATGAGCCTCGTGCATGGAACGCGCGCACCGGTAGCTGTGACAGCGCTGTAAAGCGCGTCCTCTGGTAAAGATATAAACAACCGTTTAGATTGCGTTGAATGACTGCCTTAATAGCTCTGTGGTTAGCGCGTCTGCCTGCTGATCAAAGGGTCAACGGTTCGAATCCCAGCCGGCGCCGGTCTTTTTTATTTATTTATCGACCCGCGGCGTAAGAGGTTAGATAGCCAGATAGATAGATAGATAGATAGATACATAGACGAAAAGTGCGTGAAGTATCCAAAGAATGCTATTCGCATTAAAAGCCTCCCGTTCATTGGTCCGGCAACTGCGCACCTTCTTCCATGCTTTCAGCTTAACGGGAAAAAGAAAAAATCAGCAGAACCCATCCTTTGGGAATGATTATCTACGTTAATGCGAATAGCATCAAACGGTGCGGAGTTATGCGCGTTCGTCAGGTGGCCGGCACACTCTAGATACGCCAGCCCACTCTTAAGGCGATTCTAAATTTGTTGACACTTTCACAGCCCTGCGCACGATCTCCGCAGCCCAGCACGTGCGTTTGTGTCACTTAGGAAGGCGAGCAAAGCACGCGCCATACGCACAAACACTGAAAATGGTACCGACCAGACTTTCTGGCGTCTCAGCTAGTCTCAACCAACGGTACTCTAAACGGTTGTTTATATCTTTACCATAGGACGCGCCTTACAGCGCTGTCACAGCTACCGGTGCGCGCGCGTTCCATGCACGAGGGCTCATTCCGCTCTCGTGAGGGTGAGCACGGCCGCTACATCACCCTCTCCCGAGCGCGGGAGAGGGTGAGCTAGGGGCAGTGCTCAGCCTCACGAGAGCGGAATGAGCCCTCGTGCATGGAACGCGCGCGATGGTAAAGACTATAAAGCAGAGTGTTTAGAGTGCCTTGAATGACTGCCTTCATAGCTCATTCTACTTCCGGCTTCCGAGCACTACGGTTGGAGAATCATGAGCTCCTCAGGAGCGTCGATAACGGCCCTCGCCGGCCGCGGTTCATCTGTTTCTTCGGCTAACTCGGAATATCGAATCGTTCTGCCTCCCCTGCCATCTGGAGCCATTGTGCGTAACTCTGTGCTGCTGCACGGTGACGTGAGTGCTCGCCCATACAAGATAGGCGATTTCAGGGCCGAGATGGAACGTCTTGGTGTGATTGGGCACATCGAGGCGCTCGGCGCCTACCAAATGAATCATCTCTGGATGGTGACATTCAAGACGGAAGAAGCCAAGCTGCGCCTGGTCACCGCCAAGGAACTGGAGGTAAAGGGCAAGCGTTGCATCGTAGTGGACCCGGAGAACGCGGACGTTCGCATGAAATTGCATTGGCTCCCCTTTCACGTATCAGACGAAACCGTCAGGAAGGCCTTAGAGCCTTTTGGGAAGGTTCAGGACCTGACGCGCGAAAAATGGAAGGCGGAAGGATTTGCCGGTGTCCAGTCGACGACCAGACTGGTGCGGCTAAGCCTAAAGAGGGCGTCACTTTAGAACGCCTTCCGCACCAGTTGAGGATTGCTGGTAGCAACGTTCTGGTCGTGATTCCGGGACGTGATCCCTTATGTCTACGCTGCAAAGGTACAGGACACATTCGACGAGAGTGTCGTGTACCGCGATGCGACGAATGCCATCGCTTTGGACACGAGCAAGACAACTGCGTCCGTACCTACGCTACAGTGACGCAGGGAGTGGTGGCGGATGGAGATGGCGTCCTCAACATGGACGAGGAAGAGGCGGAGGAGGCCGCACGGGACGTCGAAACTGAGGTTTCCGCCACAGCCGGTGCGAAAGAGGCCCCGGCGGATGTACTGGAAGACGTGCACCCTCCACAGTTGCAGCCCGAGGGGGACGCCGTGAAACCCGACCCTCCGCAAGCGTCGAGCAGCAGTCCCGTCGTGTCGAGCGACGTCCAAATGGCTATACCAAAAGACGTAGAGGTCATCCAAGCCCTGGAATCAAAAGACACGAGCCAGGTCAATCTGAGCGACGACAACTCCGACCTTAGCGACGCTAGTGAAGTCATCATGCTGCCAGGGGAAGCAGCAGCACGCTCCGAGTTCAAGTGGCATAAGAACACCACACGGAGGGAGCGCTTTAACCCGAAGCCGCGCATCCCGACGGAAGAGCGCCGCCGGTCAGCCCCTCAGTAGGTCACCTCTTTTTTGTTTTTCGCTTTGCTCCCTGCTCATCTCTCGACAGTGTTCTCGTCGCGTGACTTCGCTCGCACCGTCTTTTCCACAAAATGAGAGCCCTCAAGTTTGCAACCCTCAATTGTGTCAGTCTTGTGGCGAGAAGAAGAAAGCAATGGGTGCTGGACACTATTCTGCACGCGCGGGTTGATGTCGCATTTTTGCAAGAGACCAAGATCGCCACAGACGGTCAAGTGGAGGAGTTGACGCGCTTTTTTGATCGTCACTTCGTCGTCTTCTTGTCGAGAGCATGTGGACAGAGCGGAGGAACGGCGATAATGATTCGCAAGAAGAGAGGCATCGCAATCTGCCCCGAATGGGAGGGAGACAGGAATGGACGGGTGTGCGCTGTAGAAATGCTGCACTGCGGACAGCTTCACAAGCTTGTATCTGTGTATGCACCTAATGACGCGACTGAACGACGGGACTATTTCAAAAATCTTCGCCAGTATCTCGACACACCTTGTCGGACGATTATTGCTGGCGATTTTAATTGTGTGCTGGCCGAGAGGGATTGCTCGAAGCGGCTGAAAGCGGACGTCAGCCGGGTGGAACTGCGAAAACTGCTCCGCGACTTTGACCTGGTGGATGCTAAGGACTATGAGAAAACAGTCGACCCAACGTACACGCATTGGCAAGGAAATTGCCATGCTCGACTAGATCGTATCTACCTCTCGGGAGAATTTTCAGCAATGACGCCTGTGTTAGAAGTCTTACCCTTAGCGTTCTCGGACCACGCTCTGGTCACGGTAATGCTGGGCAGACCCGTGCCGCGAACCCAGAAGTCTTCTTGGTGGAGCGGCTGGAAGCTAAACGAAAGCCTCATCGAGGACGAACAACTACGTACGCAGATAAAGGACCTTCTCGAGGGCAAAACGGGAGGTGCGCCCATGAACGCGGTAACCTGGGAGGAGCTCAAAGCGGACGTCAAGCTCAAAGCGTTCCGGCACAGTCAGGAAAAAGCGGCGCGCGAAAGGGCGGATAAGCGCCGCTTGACGAAGACCCTGGAAATCCTCATCGCAGAGGAAAATCGTTCCCCGGGACTCTTCACTCAAGATATCCGCGATTGCAAGGGCAGTATTCTGGAGCTCCTCGAGAAGGCGTACCGCGGTGCCATGGTCCGAAGCAGAACGCTGTTCCTCGAGAGAGATGAAGAGCCGAGTAAAATATTCAAGACGAAGGAGCGCCAGCACGCTTCACGCAACAAGATCGGGAAGCTCCAAGTAGGCGACGTCGAGGTTACCCGGCAAGAAGAAATAGAAGACGCGTTTCTGCAAGCCTACACCGACCTGTTCACGAGAGTGGAGGACGACGGCGTTCTCCAAACGACTGGAGTGGCGCTGCCCAAGATATCCGCAAAGGTACGAAAACAAATGAACCGGAAAATAACGGCATCAGAGGTTGAGGAAGCCATTAAGAAATTAGCTCCGCGCAAATCGCCAGGAGTGGACGGGCTCGGTAGCCAGTTCTACAAGACGTTCTCAGCCCAGCTGTGTCCTATCTTACGAGACGTATACGCCGACGTACTGAAGCGAGGACTGCTGCCGCCATCCATGCGACAGGCGGTAACGGTACTCATCCAGAAGAAAACCTCAAAGGGTACCCCGAAGGTTGACCATTTCCGGCCCATCAGTCTGCTAACCAGCGACTACAAAATCCTAGCCAAGATTCTGGCCAAACGGCTGGAGTGGGGTCTACGGGAAGTCGTCGGAGAGCACCAGGCCTACGGCATCAAGGGACGGACCATCAGCACCAACCTGCACGCGATGCGAATCGTGTGCGAGGCAGCGCAGGTGTTGAAGCGTCCAGTGGCAGTGCTTCAAGTAGATCTGAGCAAAGCCTTCGACCGGGTTCGCCATTCGTTCCTCTTCCGGCTCATGGAGGAGTGTGGGATCGGCTCGCGACTGCTACGGTATGTGCAGCTGTGCTACCGTGACATCACGACGCGGCTCCTGGTCAACGGCAACAGGACGGCTCCCATTGCAGTTACCCGATCCGTTCGACAGGGCTGCCCGATGTCGCCTATTCTGTTTGCATTGTATCTGGAACCGTTGTGCAGGGCCATTATCGGTGACGCGAGCATCCGTGGGCTGTCCCTGGCGTCGGGTACGCTTAAAGTGCTCGCCTACGCGGACGACGTCACGGTGTTGTGCTCGTCAAGGACGCAAGTGCGCGCTGTAACCCAACACATCGCAGAATTTTGCAGTGTCTCGGGTGCAGCGATGAACACAGACAAATCTGTCGGAGCCTGGCTTGGAGACTGGGATTCGAAACCGGAGCAGTTCCTCGGTGTCACCTGGACGACGTGCGTTTCGAACTATCTAGGGCTCAGCTTGACCGCAGAGCAACTAAGTGGCCGATGCGGTTGTTTGGATATTAATCGCCTCAGAGGCAAGGTGCTTGACTGGCATGCCAGGGAACTCTCTTTGTTCAATCGCGCATTTATTTGCAACTCTGTTTTCTTCCCGACCGTTTGGTACGCGGCACAAGTGTTGCCAAGCTCCCAAAGTGACGTGGCGAAGGTTCATCGATTTTTCGCAACGTTTATCTGGGACTCGTGTTTTGAACGTATGAGGCGTGACAACCTATTTCTAAGCCAGAAGAAAGGAGGGCTGGGTCTTGTAAACGTAGAACTTAAGCTGAAAGTGCAGCGTTTCCTCTTTTTCCGCGATCAAGACAATCCTCTCGTGATTTCTGCGTTTAAAGAGCTGGGAGGAAGCTATTTGGGGCCGTGGCTCAAGGGAGACACTGGGGACTTCCGGGCACGTGTTCTGAAGTTCTACCAGGAAATAGCAGCGGCGAAGGAATTTTTCCGAGCCCGCTTTTCCGATGAGTACCTGCAGAAAGTTAGAAAGAAATCTCTTTATTGGGACACAGTTGATTTGCTCATACCGCCCCCACTCTATCGCAGCTTTCCGGGAAGTGCGGGAAAATCGGATGTATTTCGTCGATTACGTAGATACCCTGTCAGAACGGCAGTCAAGAATTTTTTTCTACGCTTCCATTTCGAAGTACTGCCGGTCAAGACGTGGCTGGTTAGAAAAGGTTTCTTTGAACCGTGGTCAACAAATTGTGCGTTGTGTCCGTTTCCCGAAACACTTGAACATGTGTTTTTGTACTGTACGAATGCGGAGCTTTTTGGGCAGAACTTCGAGCAGTGCTGCAGATAGATCTTTACGTAGAGTGGAAGAGCGCGAAGTTTCTGCTTTTCGGCGACAGTGCGCAGAGTAGGGCATGGGAGCTGCTGGCGCTCCTCGGTCTATATGCACTGTGGCGGTCGAGGACGGATCACTTGGAGGTCCGAGAGGGATCCAAGCCCGCCTGGCAACACTTCTGCGACGGCTTTCTGTACGTGAGCAGCCTTCTTGAGGCGACGGAGCAACAGGGGCTTGAATGTTGGTCGCTATTTGGAGCGCGTTTGCACATCCGCGCTCTGAAGGCTCATGGTAAATAACAATTCCCGGGCCACTGCGCGAGGGACTGGGGTGCATGTGACGCTACAGAGAAATGATTGAGCGAGTTACATTTTGAATTTGTGTGTGAATCGCGGTCCTCGCCTGTTAAACAGAGTTCACTGACATGATAGGTGTATGGCAACCAATGTGATCATTTTAAAACTTTGTAAATAGACAAACTTTTAATAAAAATCTTTGAGAAAAAAAAAAAAGCCTTCATAGCTCTGTGGTTAGCGCGTCTGCCTGCTGATCAAAGGGTCAACGGTTCGAATCCCAGCCGGCGCCGGTCTTTTTTATTTATTTATCGACCCGCGGCGTAAGAGGTTAGATAGCCAGATAGATATATAGATAGATAGATAGATACATAGACGAAAAGTGCGTGAAGTATCCAAAGAATGCTATTCGCATTAAAATGCTATTCGCATTAATATTCGCATTAAAAGAAAATAGCAGCTCCTTCAAGGCCAAAAGGGGGCCCCTCGCAAAGGCTTATCTTCAGGAGCAGCCCAACAATGAGCACATTGACAGGACTTGTCACTTATATCTAGGGTTCTGCGTTTTCGGAGTTTATTTTTGAGCAAATTCGGAGGGTGTTTTTCGGAGTTTATTTATTCTTGCAAATTCGGAGTTTTTCGGAGCGTCCTTTCACAGTACACAGAATTCGGATTTTTTCGGATTATTAGGGTCGTAAAGTATTTAAAAAAAGGACATGTACAAGAATAAAAAAAATCAAACAGCAGAAACATTTTTATTGCAGAGTCAATATTTGCAACACTCGTGGTGACATCCATTCACAACTTGTTGTAGTATATGCAGGCATATTTTCCAATGTTAGTGTCTGTCACCGCAGCACGCTCCTTCCGACTGACTACGCGAAACATTGAGAATGGTCTTTCAACATTCGCACTGGATATGGGAAGACCCAGCAAATCCAGTGCGCAACGTGAAAGGATGGGCCAATCTCGTGCATGCATCCTCCAAAACGGTAGTGGCTCCACAATTTCCTTCACAGCGTACGCCTGATACGCCAGGAACGCTTTTTCTAGCTGGGTAATATCATGCCCTCGCTGCATGACAAGTGTGAACAAGTGCTTGTAGATCTCGAACATGTGAGGTAGTTCTGCCTTCACGTTCGGATAGACGATCTGCACCCAATACCAAAACAAATCGCTGGTGTATTGCAAATCGTCCGCCATATTTCGCTGGACGGTGCGGCTCCACTTCTCGGCTACAGCACCGTAGTACTCACGGAAGCTGTTAACAGCGTACGAGCACTTCTCCTCGTCAACAATGTCGAGCATGCAGTCGACTTCCCCGCCAAAACTCGTCACCGAGGTGTCGGTCCACTGGCCTAACAGTGCCTTCAGGCGCACAGCAAGTAGGGGATAGACCTCATGCACCAACGTAGATTCAGCTTCTAGTTGCTTGATTATTGAGAGCACTTCGTTCGAGGTTTTTTTTCAAAAATCTGAGCTAAACAAGCAGGTCATGCAGAGAGCTAGGTGTCATCACAAACGCTTTCAGCTTGTCACACTTCTTCCCTTTTGCATCATCACTCTTTAGAAATGCAACAATAGCACTATCTTTCCCTGGCAGGATGCCAGGGAAAGATAAAGGGTAGTCTGGTTTTCGCAGGTGGCGGTCCCTGAATTCGGAGTTTTTCGGATAAATCCGAATTTGCAAAATTTTTACCGGCGAGTGTTTTTCGGATTTTTTCGGATTTATCCGAAAACGCAGAACCCTACGTTATATCCTCTTGAAAGTTCGACCAAACGTTAATAGTGCAGTGGATGCTACCCGTGGCCTTGGCCTTAATTCAGGCAGGTGCCGTGCTCTGCCTTATCTCTAGCTTGGAGACTGTAGTCACGTGATCGCACCGGAGACCCGATTGGCCTAAAACAAGCATAGCGTCTACTCCACTGTCAATACCGAGTGTAGAGGATACCTCCAGACTTCCTAATGGCGAATTCGCGTGGTACTTTCTGCGCGCTCTCGAGCGCTCTTTCCAGAGCGCGTGAAATCGGGTGGTTGAAAGAGAGTGCTGTCGCCTGATCGGGTGGTTCATTCCGAGGGCGCCTCTCCCTCTCAGAGCGCTCCCTGGTACTCCGTCTGTAGCCGCGGAGTGCGGAGCGGCGCAGGCGTCACGTGGTACTTGGACGGTGATCACGTGGTTTTGTTGACGATGGCCGGCGGTGGTCTGTGATGGTGTGCGGGGTCCAGCATGACGGAGATTGATATCTGGTTCAACAAAGTGCTTGTGCATTCGACGGTGCGAGGATTACAACGGACGGGACGACATTCGTTTGCGACCGTAACAGGAAAAGTCGACGTGTGAAGTATTCCCAGTGCTTTCACGAGATCGTTCATCTCACGGCGGTGAATCCGCTAAGCCTAACCGACGACGAAACAGCTCGCAGAGCTCGCCGCTGTTTTACCGGGTTTTGGGGCCGCTTCAAGACATTTTCAGGTTTGGTTAAAGTGCGTTCAAAGGTTTGTGTTTTGAAATAAAGGGAGAGCCGAATATAATTCGCTGTGATTTGTGTCACATTGCGATGCGTGCACGATATTTCGCCGTGAGAAAAATGCGGTTTATTAACTTGCATATTTGCCTGCTCTGTCGTACGCATGACCGCTATCGCAACGCGTTCACTGTCGAAAACGCTTTGAGTTGACAACTGTTTCCAAGCGTTGGCTTTCGTTCTGTTCTGTAAAAATCAAATCGCATACTGCTGTTTTTTTTGTTTTTTTTACAAGCCGATGCGTAAAACAATTTACGTCACAACCGTTATTGTATCACGTTGCGAGCGTAAATTTTGCTCAGTCGTCCACCGTACGCTGTAAGATCGTGTTGTGTTTAATGCATTACCAATGTCAGGAAATTTTAATTCCGTGACTGGTCTGAGAATTTTGGAACGCTCTGAAGCCACCAGTTGTGATCGGCTGAAAAGGATCCCGAGTAGCTCTGGCGGCGAGGAGGGGGCGCCCTGCTGAATCGAGGTCAGAGGCGAGAGGTGACCACCCGAATTCACCATAAGAAACTGACCAACCCAAAAAGGGACCCCCAAGAGGGAATCCAAGCACAAGCTGATCGGGTCGGGTGGCTAGCGTGGGGGTGCACTGATACACCTAGAGGTTTTTAAGGGAGAGGAGGATGCTCATTGTCGGTGTACAAGTGCACTGGCTGGGTAACGCAGGGTGCATCTTTCAGGAAAAGGGTGCATGTGCGCCCGATGCACCTGACTACACCCTTTTTTAGAGCAGGGAGCCCTCGTCAGGCGCTTGACACCGTCCTGCTAGAAGTCAGCAGCCCACGGCGGCTCCGTGAAGACCACCGTCGCGAAGACCGCTGCTAGGCCTAACGCTCTTCAACCTCGTCACCATCCCTTCATCATCATTCCGCCACCCTCGCCCACACGCTCCATTTAAACATAGTCAGCATTAAAAATACCCTTGCATCATCATTAGACGCGGTGTCGTAGGCCTTCATGGTATGGGCGACTTGCATTTCGGCGGCACCGTGGCTCTCCTGAGCTAGAATCGCTAGAATGTATACCAATAGTAATGACAATATCAATAAAAAAACGACACTTATATTTCACCCACAACGTTCTCACCACACCACAAAACTCGTACTGGGGCGACGAAACAAACCGGGATCACCGTTCAAGATGGCGTCCGCTGCCCAGAGCACCCAGCAACATCTAGCGTTTTTGACGTCACAGGTGGCGTCACGAGGGTCCCGTGCGGTGCATTATGGGACATTTCCCATGATGCAACGCGGGGGGGGGGAGAGGGAGGAGGAGGGAGGAGGTGGCGGAGCAGGAGGGGAGAGGAAGTTCACATTTTAGTACATGTGCCGAGGCGTTGATGCCCAAGAAAGTTGGGGATGCCAGGGGGCTTTAAAGCTGGCTCATCAGACTGGCTTCTTCGCTCTCTAATGCCCGTCTTGCGGACGCATAAGGCCGGGGCATGCTGGCTTTAGGGGTAGGCGTACGGAGCGCCATGCATTCTTGGGTAGTTCCACGTGCCGCGGTTTCATGACGAAAGAGTGGCGCTGTAGCCAGGTAAAAATACCGGTGCATTTCTGCTCGAAGGGGCGTGGCGTGAAGAGACTCAAGTGTTGTGCGCGGGGCGCGAGAGCCTCACGTACCACACATGCTCATGCAGGACGCACTTCTACGCGTGGTGCCATTGTGCGCCGCCCGATGGCACCAGGCGCAGGGTACCGGCAGAGCCGATTTATACTGAGAGAGAGTTTGGCCAATGGGCGGAGCTTGTTGCCCGCTAGAACTAGCGGATTTCGCGATAACACAAAATGGCGTTACTTCTTTCTCTTCTTTATTCCTGAGAAATCGCATAGAGTTCCTATGAGTCAGAGCCACAAAATGGCGGACGGAATTAGTCATCCCCGGTTGTCAGACTACGCTGCTGTGGTTGCCAGACTGTCAAAATATCCTTAAAAAGGCCAAACTCTGGGTACCGGGTACCAGTAATGCCCCTCGATGTTTCTGCGTTTGTCTCGCAAGTGGCGTCAAATGCCCCAGTACACGAGGCCCGTGTCTCGAGCGGTTCTTGCAAGCAAATGGCGGTGCAGCACCGAAATGTGCACCCTTGGATGCAAATGGCGGCTGAGCAACCGCACATGGTACGTTTCTTGCGCGTTTACACAACAATGGTTGGCGGTACTTGTGAAAATCGCGTTTATCAAGGGGCTTTAGGTACCGGTGCCACCAGACAGTCTGGCAACACGAGTCACCCCAACATCCGTGGTTCGAATGTTGCGTGCCAAGTTTCCTCTTTGAACTCATTGCCACCCGGCATTCGAAGCACGGGTCTCGGGGTGACTCGCGTTCAAATCTGAATGCAGACCGTCTTTTGTACGATGTATAAGGAGTGTGACTCCGACTTAAATGTCCGCACATCTGGCAGTGTGCGATAAATAAATAGCCAACGTCTACACGTAAATTCGATATTCACACGAGGGCCCCTTCAAATACGACCGAAGAATCATCACTCACCTCTTCAACAGTGGTAAAGAGCGAGCAAACTCCCAACAGTATGCGCCGATGATTCCTCAGCCCTCTTCAGCTTCGCCGTCGGTTGCAACAGCCGCGCCTAACTGCGGACGTTTCGTCGATGACGGTACCGCTATTCAGAAATTTTATCTTTTTCGCCATAACCTTATGAGCGACGATAACTACGGACCCAGCGAACCAATCAGAGCGTCGGAGCGAGACCCGTGGCAACTTATCGTCTGAGTGCACTCCTCCGGAGAACGGTCACGTGCTTCCCTTCCTCGCTTTGATTTGCTCGAGGGGGCCTCAGCGTTCGGTACTTGCCAAGTTTTTCTGACACAGAACTTTCCAAGCGGGCTTCCCTTCGGGTTTTTCCTTCAACGCCGCCGCAAACAGCTGCGGTTGACGAGGAAAGCCGACCATCTGCTTCAAGAGCGTATCGGCGTTTCAGTGTTTTGTCAGTGTCATTTGCATTTATGCGCACAAAAAATGAAGCTACGTTTCTGCGGTGCTTCGCTGCAGATTGTGCCGAAATGCGCATTTCGACGTATCTTCTATGAAGACCATATCCTGCTGATTAAATAGACCATTTGCTATATTACCCAAGCATCAAGGAGAATGCAGGGATTGGTGTTCCACGTGCCACACGCGCACGCCTTCCCCGTATAAAAGATTCAAAGTAAATAACCAAAATAAAGCGTTGACGAACGCGCGTGCAAGATGGCATTTGTTTTAGGCATTTGCTTTAGAAAAGTTGCTACTGCTGAGGCCAGCACGTGCGGCACGTGGAACACCAATCCCTGCATTCTCCTTGATGCTTGGGTCATATAGCAATAGGTCTATTGGCGACGTGAGCGATCGAAAGCGTCGCTGTGGTCGGCCCACCACAATTGGCCGAATGCTGACTATGACGGCAGCAAAGAATGTCTCATCGACGGAAATAAGAGGAATGTAAGAACTTCAATTTTGACGGTGATGGCAGTGTTGCTTTCAGAGCGCTATGATTTCAGGCTTCCACCATGCCCATTACAAACACCTTCGAACGTGTTGTTCACAAGGTAATGACGTCACGAAAGGTAAACGAACGAGGGCGCCACCGAAACATCTCGGCACTAATTGAGTGGACCCTCGTTCCCTCACCCCGCCCTCTGTCCTATCGGAATGATCGACCACCTTGCTTCTCTGTCCAGCCAAACGCTGCTCTTCCTTTTCTGGCTTATCATTGGCACTAGAGTCACTAAATGAGCTGCGCTTAGAGTATCGGCACTCCGTTCCCCGACATTGTTGCGGCCGCCGCCATATTGGGGCTTGTGCAGAGCAGACGCAACTGCAGATCGTTATGATTCAAAAGTGCGACTTCCTCAGCATTCGATTTGGTGTTAGAAAGCTCTTGTAATATTGCTTTTCTCTGTCGCGGACTGTTTAAACATTTGTGGAGTACGGAAAAGCGTTTCCTGTGATTTCAGATAAAGCTTCAGATAACTGGCAGCCATGATTTTAAGCCACAACATGGCCAAGTGTCGTTACTCTGAAGCGTAGCTTATTTAGTGGCACTAATTGGCACAATGCGCACGCTGAACCTCAATGGACCCTTGCTTCTGTTCGGTGATGTCTTGTGCAGTCCACTTCTTTATCTTGAGAGGTATTAAAGAACACATGCAAAGAAAAAAAAGCTTTTTTTTTTTAGGCAGCCGGGTTGGGAAAAGGTATAGTCATAAAACGAATTTGCAACGAAAAATAAAATATTTTAGAGCTATATTTACGGCGCTATACGAATTTGTAGTTGGCGCCCACGGGCGCCGCAAAAAGTGGCCCATATTTATCACGTGACTGGCCCCTATTTGTCACGTGGTACGTGCGCTCTTTCGGAATCTTTTTATGGCCTAGAAAAGTTACTTTTTCATCTTCGTTTGCACTGCAACAAAAAACAAAGATTAATAAGTAACTTTTAGAGCCCAAATGAAGCTTTTGAAAAAGCGCAAGCAGACGTGATAGACCCATATCGTTATTATAATGTACGCAAGAGGTTCAACTGGCGCTAGTGTCTATGCGACTTCCGTGACGCAAATTGAAGCAGACAGCAACCAGTCAACTTTTGCGGTGCTCCTGTGCATTCCTATGGGAAAACGCGCGTGCATTTTGCCTCTTCGCCGAAAAATAACACGGAACACTTTGGTTATTTTGATTTCACCGGATAGTATGTACCTTTATTGGTATTGTGAAAGTGTAATGGGCCTTTTCCGCAAATGTTGGGCGCCATCTATCGGCAAGCAGGAGAAACGTTTTTGATGGCGTGCCTTGCTTCCGGTTCTGCCCGCTCCAAGCTGTGTTGGCTGTCTGAACGCGGTCGGTAAATGCGCTCAGCGTTTGTTTTTCCTTTATCCAACGCGATCGACGAGCAGATTTGTTTTCAATTAATGCGTTAACTACGGATAACTTTGTCCGTCTGTACATTTTTGTTTTCGAATGTTCGGACGACGGCAAAGTCCGTCGTCCAAATGGGACGACTGACTTCGCCGTGGCGCCCGTTGTGACTGACGGCACAGTTGAAGCTCTCTTCTACCAATGAGATAATACAAACAGTTACATTAAACTAGGATTTATGTTATATGCAGTACCGGCAGTAAATTTAAAAAAAATATTCCAAACCAAGTTACGGTTAAAAAAAGTTTTTTTTTAATTGCAAGTTATTTGTATAATCTGCTCGAAATTTTTAAATGACAAGATGTATTCTCATAATTGTAAAGGCTTACTTTAAAAACGTCCAAAAAACTTTGTGCCTGCACGTACAAATGTAATTTTCAACAATGGTGTACTTTGGTGGTGAAATTTCAATGCGTAGCTCCATTCCTATAAAAAAGGAGACCGACGAACTTGGCCGGGTCAACGGCGGACCCGTTCAGCCTCCTCCGCTGCCCCTGGCGAGTTAGTTGGTCTCGTTTTCTACTGGAAGGAAGCAACAATTCGAAAATTTACAAGGTCAAATTTACCACTAAAGTACATCTTTAATAAATATCTACGATGTATACTGTGCAGCCGCCGATTTCTGAGCGAGCCTCGCCATTGATTGTCATTTGATTTGGGGGACGACCACAGGATTGAACCTCCAAAAAATACATCTCTTGCAAAAAAAAGCTTTAAGAATAATTTGCAATGTCGGCTATGACTTTCATACAGAACCCCTTTTTCGCAATCTGAATGTCATGAAAATCTTCAAACTCTACAACTTTAAGTTATGCATGAAATATAAAATAGAATGCAGTAAAAATAGAGACTGTTTTATTTCTCTAGCGTCACTGAAGGAAAAAAGCTCAATTTATCCAACTCGTAGTTCTGAACCCTGGTTCATTGAAAACTCTCGCTCCAACTATGGTCTTCAGAGAATCAAAATAACTCTCCCGAAGTTGCTAAATATGCTAACCCTAAAGCACATAGACATAACTACTCTTTCACCCAGAGAATTACGGTCTTAATTTTTGTGTTGCGATTGATATGGTTATACTTGAGTTGCATTTGTATTGTACTTGCTTTGTTGCTTGTTTGTGAATTTTAAATCCACTTTTCTCTGCGTTAACTAATATTGTATAACTTTTTATCTTTTCTTTTTTTCTTTTCTTCCTTTTAATATGTATACACTGTGTGTGAACTCGCATTGCCGCTGCTGCTGAAACTTTTGTGGTGCTGGGAACTCGTCAAGCTGTCCATGCAGCTTTTTTCCCAGCCCCCGCCATTGTAAAAAATGATAAATAAACATTGAATTGAATTGAAAAATGTCACCCCACTTCAGGCTACAGCTGTGTGGGACTGTAGGTGTTGGATAAAACATACAAAATCGGCCACACCTGTACTTCTTTTTTTGTCGCGCTTGTAGAGAATGTTGCAAACAATTTTTTTTAGTCGATACATACTTGAGGAAAACACATCAAGACGATTGTTTTCTCTTTCTTATTTAGCCACAAGACCAGCAGATGCGGTCGTGCTAGTGAGAGAGCAGCTCCCATTTCACGTTCTGGGTGTGCACGTAGCAACAAACTGTGCAGCATAGCCACATTACCTCAATGCTTCATAAATATTTGGAAACTGTTGGCGATTCCAATGTTTACAACAACCAATAATGGAGACCGGCAGTTTGCGTAGCAACGCGAGACCGTCACATTATTACTATTAGAAAGCAAAAACGTCTGCCAGTGAAACGCACCATCCCAGAAACGCCAACACCGAGACGCTCGCTCTGCGGGGCACATAAGCGACACGACAGCATACCTAACTAATCTGCTGACTTGTATTTACACCCTAAAAATAAAAAAAAACTGAAGGAACAAAAACATGAACCTAATGCAGGGGCCTTACATGAACCATCCTTGAAGTGGCAACTGCAAACGCGGGAGTATACTTTGAAAGCTGCCTTTACGAGCCGTCCGCATTGTTTCGCTGGATCGCCCGAATCCAGTGCTGCCGCTTTGTCGAGTCCAGGCTAGTAGAAGGAAACCCACAGAAGCTTAAACCGTGACAACGCTTGCTGTTAATTGTTGCTGCAGCCAACAACGAAACAGCGTTGAGGCATGTCGGAGAACTTGGAAACGCGCGACCACCGCTGCCTCCAGCAGTCCCGAGCCGGACGCACCACGCCACCAAAAATGGCGGACTCCTGTATGCTGCTGCTGTGCATGCGCCGTGGAAACCCCGGAAAAGGCCCATTGCTTTAGTTACAGCATTTTTCTTTACCACTGAACGATGTTAAACTTCGCTACATTTCAGTCCCAAACGTGTGTTCCGCAACAGGTGTGTAAAAACAAGCGACGATTCGAAGCAAAATGACAATCGAAAGGAATATAGAGTGTGTTCAAGGCTCGCCAGCATTCCGGTGACGCTTATATATTGATAATATGCCAGTCCTGTCACTATATGAAAATGACCCCGTCGTGCATGAACGGATAAAAACATTCAAAAAGTAGAGAATAAAGTGCGTGAGCTATTAAAGGTGTCTCTTCGTATTATTTTCTCTGCCGGGCAGCTTTTATCGGACACTTGTTCTCAAAGATTTCGAGCGCGCGGGTGAGATTTTAAACGTAGAACAAGGAGCTTCGTTTCAGAGCAGAAAGAATAAAGCGGTACTTATTTAAAATCGGAATAGATTACGTGGCCTTCATTTTATTTTGACCCTACATGCACGTGTAGTTACTCATCCAGTGTTACTGCGTAGTTCTTGCCGTCTTTCAGATGTTCTTCGTTCGTTAGGCACGTATATATCCCCCACGCTGAAAAGCGCCGACGTCGTGTTCGCGCTAACAGTGTCCGACAGTGCACAAAAATACACGTACGAAGCCGTTTTAGCACCGTTTTTAATGCGATGAATTTGAAAGAAAAACGCCGTAACTGACCAATTATTTCGTCGGTCTGACTGAGAAATGCTCGAAGCTACCTAGTACGTACGAATTATTTGGGATATTTGCTCTTATGATCGAGCGCAGGGAGAAAATGCACTCACTTTTTCCCATAGAAATGCGTTACCGGAAGTCAATTTTGGACTCGTTGCTGTCTGCTTCAATTTGCGTCAGCACAATAGCGCCACTTGAACCTCTAGCGTACATTATAATAACTCTATGAATAGACCTGTGCGCCGGTCAGATGACGGCGGCGGCGCCCCGAAGCAGACGAACTTGTGCGGCGGCGGCAACGGCGGCGTGGAGAAACGCGTTGAAGCGGCGGCGCAAAATGCTCAGCGTGCGGCGGCGGCGACGCACAGGTCTACCACGTGACCAGAGGCGGCTCCCGCAGGCGCCTCACTACAAATTCGTTTTGCGCCGTAAATATAGCTCTAAAAATTTTCTTTCTTCTTTGTAAATTTGTATTATAACATACTTTTTTCATCTAGGCTGTTTAAAAAAAATGTTTTTTTTCCTTTGCACGTGTCCTTTAAGAAACCGAATTTTCCGGTCGATTTAAAGAGCCTGCCGTCTCCTTGTTTCACCCTGTAATTATAAATTTAGCCAGTGCAGTACAACTCTTAGCTTGGGGTCTTCAACATACATGGGGCAGTATATATGTGATACACGATCGCACGACGGTAGGATGCAGATGGGCGACTGAACCCAGGGTCCCCGGTAAAGCCCTTCGATAAAGGCGTTCTTTACAAGTACCGCCAACTATTGTTGTGGAAACGCGCAAGACACGTGCCACGAGCGGTTGCTCTGCCGCCATTCATTTCCAAGGGATAGTCATTTTAGTGCTGCGCAGCCATTTGCCTCCAAGGGCCGCTCGAGACACGGGCCTAGTGCACTGTCACATTTGACGTTACTTGAAAGACCAACATAAACACATCGAGGGGCTTTAGTCCCTAGAGGTTCTGCAGCAGGAGCTCCGTGCTTTGAACGCGGAGCTCGCGCTCGAGATTTTCTCCACGTGCTCTGATCTGCGGGGCCACAAAACATTCGGCCAAGGAACCCCCACAGCACTTGGTTTAGCCTAATGAGCTAAACCAAATGAGCTACACTTATACCCTTGCCAGACGGGCTAGTTTACTGCACCTCAAGCAAGTGCACTTCAACCAGTCGAAACACACTCCAAGTGTGTTGTTGCTACACGGGGAAACTTAGTGCCACTCCAAAATTATGGCAATACGATAGGTAAAGTAATTGGCAAGCAAAATATTAAAGTGCATATGTATATTTTCATAAATAACTTCGTCGTCTTATTAAAAACACGAGACTCTGAGAGATGAGCATAGCCTCCTTTATACTTAGAAAAACTGGCAGTTCGACGACGGAGCCATAGAGTGCTCGGTCGCAGATATAGAGCGCGAGGATCTGGTAGCACAGACCATCAAAAAGCCATTTCTCGAGGAACCTGGACGTCAGCGTACAGCTTTTCTATCGGCGAAGACCCGAAACACACTTGTTCACTCGGGAGAAGTGTGTTTCAGCGTCTCGCCGCACCGTGGCGCCAGTCACGTGGCTCTCCTCTCATCCGTTGTCTGCCACTCCATTTTTTCCATTTCGGCGGCCCCTTCTCGTGGCGATCTGCCGATAAGTTTTAATCTTTTTTTATAAACTGATATTTAACGTCTAGGAAATTCAAAATCAATTTTCTAGCAAGAAAGCATTTTTTTTTCTGTGCTTAGTGCCTGTGCGATTCCTTTGTGTCTTTTCTGAATCCTGTAAGTTTGATGTTGCGTTGAACTCTCCCAATTTTAACTCTAAAAATTTGTTTCGCTCCATCTCTCTCTCTCTCTTTTTTCTTTTTCTCTCAAACAGTTCCGCATTCAAGAAAAAATTAAAAGTAGTCGCAACAAAGTTTGTTATAAATAAAAGAAGTCCCGAAAATATGCAACAAAGCCGTCGGTACGGTTTTGGTTCGATAATGTACCGTACGGATCAGATCTTGGCTCTTGTTTACGGTGGTGTTGTTTGTTGCGCACGCCTTGTCCTTCTCGCTGTTCGGCTGGTGGGCGTAAACCTTCCATTTCCAGAGCCGATGATTGACAGCTTGCTAATCGATTCCGGTTAGAAATAGCACTAAACGCTTCCGCTGCTCTTTCGTATAGCGTAGGGAAAAAATCATTGGTGCGTGGAATGTTTCGGCAAATCAGTTGACTTGGAGGAAGATAAAAAGGAAATGGTGGTTTCGGAGAAATTGGCAGCCTTAAAAACAACCTATTCAATAAAGGTGCTATGGCTCTTCATTGCGTTTCTAACCAGTATACTTTTGTATACCTCCGCGCCTGCTCGATCACCAGACTAACCGCTCATTCACACTGGAAGCGGATCCGCGTTCGCAAAGCGGTTGCGAACGCGGTTGTAGTAAGAACCAGTGCAATTGCACGCGCACTCGATGTCATCCGGGGCGCGTGCAATTGCACTGGATCTTTATAAAACCGCGTTCGCAACCGCTTTGCGAACGCGGATCCGCTTCCAGTGTGAATGAGCGGTAAGGCGGAGTTTTTACTAGACTACTCAGGCCCCGTTCTATACGCAGCGGAGAGATGGAGGAAGGGGGAGTCCTAGCGCACCGCTTACCCTCCGTTACGCTATTGGTCGTTCGCGCTGTGACGTCAAACAGCGCTCCGTTCATGGCCGTCTTTCACTTGGCCTAGCTACGTTGCAACCAACAGCAGCACGAGCAAGCAAAGTCCGGAGACGATTGCCACATGACGCTATTTAAAATCCAAGTCACTCCCAAGATTTCAGATATGGTTATGTTCAGTAAGTACCTCTAAGAAGCTCCGGTTCACCGTGCCCTTTTTGATCTTGCTCTTCAGCTCGATCGCGCGGGTCCTTACCCTCCACTCTCAGTGTGAACACATCTGACCCGACACTTTGCGTCTGTACAATATGCTGAGAAGTTTTCTAAGGATGACACGACTGGCCGGCTGCTGCTTCGTGGAGGGCCTCTTCGCAGCCCCCGAAGCCGCCTCCAAACTCAGGGCAAAGCGGCTGTCGCCGTACCTCCTGTACTTCTTATTTGGCCTGGGCGTCAGCTGGTACCACTCCTTCAAGTCCGTCCTCAAGAATGGCTCCAAGGCGACCCTGGACGGCGACATCTACGTCGCCCTGTCCGCCGGTTTCTTCCTGGCGACGAACGTGACGGCCGTCAGCATGATGCTCCACGCCCCACGGCTCGTCGAGCTCATCCACATGTGCGACGCGTTTGAGCTCAAGAGACCGCTGCGTCAGCGGAGGCAGCTGAACCGTCTCTGCACATGGATCGTCCTGCTGCTGTGCGCGTTCACGCTGCACCAGAACGTCTTCCGGCTCCAGCGCCTGGTCAAGACGGCCACTGCCCTGCACTTCGTGCGTCGTCTCTTCACGCTGCTGGGAGTTCTGTTCCAGCTCGCATGGACCCACATTTCGCCGGCTGGAGTGTTCCTGATGTCCCGTCTGCTAAACGCGTACGCTGAGGAGGCTCATGCTGCGCTCGAACTGATCGGTGAGTGACGCAACCTTGAGACTTAACCTCAATGTCTTTTAGGTTTTAATGTGTAGAGGGCATGAAATGTACGCACATTTTTAATCAACATACACGCCGCTCTGGAACCAGAAGCAATCACTTATTAAAGTGGCAATTTGGGCCAGTATGAAGAGCTACATTTCTGAAATCAAAGCAAAGGGCGAGAAGTGTGTAAGTGACACATCACTCTCTTTATCTTTTTTGTTACGGAGGTTACACCGGAATTAGCCATCACTCTTTGTTTTGCCACGGCTATATATATATATATATATATATATATATATATATATATATATATATATATATATAGTGCTCTTCTTTCTAATCCAAGTTAGTTGCGAGTACGCCCTTGTCTGTGTACTTTCTTGTCCCTGTTGTTTGCGCGCTTGTTTACATGAGCAATTACACGCTCCGTAGTTAACATTGAGAGAATTCTTGACGAAGTGTTCTTTGCAGTACCTGTCCACGAACGCAAATCCCAGCAAATTAATGCCCTACTTCTTGTAGATTACAACAAGAAACAGGACATTAACAGAGAACCAAGCAACAAGCCCGCCTTGCTTCTCTATCACTGGCCAAACGCTGTTTTCTTTCTTCCGGCGTCTCATTGGCACGGCGAACACGCTGATTCCCAGCGCGCCCTTTTGTTCAGCGATGCCCTCTTCGGTCCAGTCCTTTCTCTTGCGAGGCATAGTGACGCCGACCGGAGCACTTACAGCGAGCGTCTGACTTATTTCATGGAGCGGAGCCAACTGCGTACCCACCAGTAAAATTGCGCAACATGCCACATCTAGCCTGATGACCCACACGTAGAGGGACCCCCGATCCGCGCATGCGCGCGACAATGCAAAGAATACCACGCGACAATGCAAAGAGACAATGCAAAGAGTACGACAATGCAAAAAGACCATATCGTTTTGTCACGAATAAAAATTTTCCTGTGGGTCTGTCAAAAGAAATTCTGTCGCACTTCAAACACTAACTAGGTAACTTAAATCGCTGTCCGCAGTAGTGGGTTCGGTCCTATGTATACACATCCCTCCATCTCGATATCCGACTCTTATTCTTGGGCGAAGTCCTAAGAGAAAAGAGTTGACCTTCGTTGTGCGAAATGTTGGGCGTTACGAGAGAAACGCTGTTCGTAAGATCCGTACACTCCATGAGTCCTATCTCCTCGCAGTGAGTGGCGGAAGAAGCAGAGGCCCCTTGCGGTTCAAGTTCCTGAGCGACACCAAGGACGACCTGCGTCAGCTGCGCAGGATCGTGGATGCCACCAACGACGTGTTCCAGAAGGGCTTGCTCGCAGAATTTGCCAAGGCCGGGGTTTGCCTGTGCTGCGCCATCTTCTACCTGATGTCCAGAAATAACCCCGTCACCGTGGCTGTTCACCACGCCCTCTTCGTCACCTTCATCGCCCTGAACCTGGCCTTGACCACCTGGAGCGCCGACGGCGTCGTCAACCAGGTGTATAGCTTGTTGCAGGTTTGCTCTCGCCGCAGCGGCTCTCCGAACACCCGCGCCGCTTCACCTGGTCACGTGCTCGATTCCCGTCTAGTGTCCTCATATTTTTCAATATGCCCTAAGAATTTATGTACTGAATTATACATTAAACTATAATAAATTATATTATTTGTGAAACCCTGGAACATAACAAACGAACGTGTCGGTTTCCTTCGTGGAATTTTATTAGGTTCTAAAATAAAGTGTAAAAATCAGTGTACATGAGAAATTATGGCACACAAGATACAATGGGTGAGGTCTATCTGATCCTCACGGTGGAGAGGAGAAAGCAAAATTGTCATAGTCTCTTGTTATACTGGCACTTGGGCTGTAACCATGACCTAGTAACGTACTCGTTACATGTTTAAAAATTATAACGAATAGCATACTTGCGTTACTTATTTCGAGTAACTGGTAACATACTTGAGTCACTCATCACGTCTTCTTCCCAAAACTTAAAGAAATAAACTTAAATTTTTGTTTTTATTCTGTTTCTAGGCGCCCAGACATATGAATTCTTGTACTCAGATGACACATACCTTCAATAGCAGAGCCGTAATTATGTTAAGTTTCTGCATATACATAATGTTTCTTCAAATATGGCGCTTATTCATATCTTTAACCTCAAAATAGTAAAATGTTTTAGTTCATAACTAAAAGTAACGTGCATTACTTTTTATCGGTAACGGCAACGCGTTCAGTTTATTTCGAGGTAACATAAATCGGTAACGCGTTCCTTTTATTAGCAAGTAACGACTAACATATTCGAGTAAAAACAGCGAGTGTGCTGTTATTTCTGAATTTAAGAATTTATCATAAAGTAACACCAGGGATGGTGGTGCGAAAAAAATTCAGAAACTTTTAAGTCGAAGAAAAAGACAACATGTAGGAGATTGAGACGTTCTCCTCTTAATTTTTTCCGCACCACACTCAGGTATTACGTTATAATTAACGTATTTCGATACTTTTTTCTAATGTTTGCAACACTGGATGTAACCAGGGTGTCGTAACGGAGTGAAAACAAAACCGAAAAACAACCATATTTTTGGTTGGAAAGAAAACGTAATCGCATCGTTATTTAATAATTTCTTCCGGAGTGAAATCGAAAAATGCTCCTATCGGTTTCCCGGTTAAGAGGAAAGTTCAGGTACTTCAGTATCTTCTGGTCCCCAGAGGAACGAGAAGACGCCTTCGAAGTGTTTCTCAGTCAAAAAATAAGCTGAGGCTGGCGCTCACCCTCATTTGACCAGTGAGCTAGGCCATAGCCTCCTCTATACTGACAAAGCCCAGCAGATCGTCACGTGACGCGGCCACCGAAAGTGAAAAGGTAGAGCGGCAAACAAGAGGCATGTAACGGGCGCCCCGCTACGGCGAGACACCGAAACACACTTGTCCCTAGCGATGGAATGTCCGCTCGTGCTTCTCGCGTTCCTCGGGCCACCGTTTCTTCTCTCGTCGGGTTTGAAAACCATGTTTCGGGTCCTCGCCGCTGCAAAAGCTGTGCGCTGAATACCGGACTCCCCGAGAAATGCTCTGTAGTACCAGATCTTCGTGCTCCAAATCTGCGACCGGGCACTATATGGCTCCGTCATCAAGCTGCCAGGCTTTGTGAGTATAGAGGAGGCTATGGCTAGGCTCACCTGGACTGCGGTGAAAGAAACACATTCCACCGTGACCATGAACATGCAATGCTCGCTCGAAATGCTAGATAAGAAGTCACGCCTTCCAGAAACCACGAATGCATTGACATTTTGGGAAGAACGGAAAGAACACTATTCGGAACTGTGCACTTTGGTTCAAGTGGACTTTTGTGTGCCATCCACACAGGTCATTGTGGAGCGGGCATTATTGGCGCTCAAGTTTATTTTATCAGAACAAAGGTCTTGCATTTAATCGAGTACACTTGATAACGTGCTGCTTCTAAGATCATGTTCAATGCCTTGAGCAATTTGTTTTTTTACCGGGTGTTTTTTTTTTTTTACTTTTACAGTGGAGCTGTTAAGGGCTAGGTTCCCCAGGATAGTGTCCGGACCAAAATCTTGTCGACACGAACCTCCACAAACCTCTAGACAGCTACCGCCATCTATAAGCGACGGCGGCAAGCACACAACCAGTCTGGTTGCCGCCGTCGCTTGCAGATGGCGGCAACCTTTCCAGCTATCATAGAATATTGGATAGTTGCGCGCGTTGGTGGGAATTCATCGTAGCAAACAGCGCCCAAAACAGACAAGGACGAAGAAGAAACACGTGACGAGCGCAGCGCTTGTCACGTGTGTTTCTTCGTCCTCGTCTGTTTTGCGCGCTGTTTCCTACGCTCTTGTCAGTTTCGGTTTAGACTCAGGATGAGCCGTGCGCGTGCCCTTTCGGGAAAGAAGACTGGGTGCGGAAAGAGCGGCGACGTACGCAGCAGCGAGAATGGGTCGTCAACCGACGTGAAGCCGCTGTCGCCTCGACTTCCACTGCGTCCATCGCTTCAGACTCCCTTGCGAAAGGAGAGTACATCGCTCGCCTGGAAAGCCGCCGCCGAGAACAGAACCAGCGATGTAAACGGCGCCGGCGGGCTACGGAGGCCAAGCGCAAGCGCGAGGCCCGGCGACAACAGCACTCCACGCCGGCTGAACGGTTCCCGTGTGCGACGGCGAGGTTCCGGAGGAGTTCGTGGGGAACCCGTTTGGCGTCACGTGCGCCGTGTGCGACCGACTCTGGTTCGCCGCAGACCCCACGATCGGCGGCGTGTCGGACAAGAAGAAGCGGGAAACGGGCGCGTGCGCGTTGCGGCACTGTATCGAGTCGGTGGACGTCTGCAAAGAACCGGCGTGCAGAACGTGCCGAGATTCTCTGTTCAAAAACGCGGTGCCCCGGTTCGCGACCGTGAACGGCCGCAAGTACCCACCCGTGCCGGAGAACCTACCGAGGTTGAACGTGGTGGAGGAACGACTAGTGGCGCCTCGACTCCCGTTCATGAGCCTTCGGCGGTTGACGTGGTATAACAAAGACAACCGGGGACAATACGGCTCTCACATAACCAATTACCCAATCACACCTTAATACTTACATGTATAAATACTTAATTTCCACCATAGTACAGCTTCGCTGGTTTTCCTTGTTCACGAGAGTGGAAAGGCTGGAACTTTTTTTAATTGTCTATCGTTGCAATGAGAGCCCACTTGGTAGAATAGCTTTTCGCTTTCCACGCAAACACGAACCGTTATGGGCCATAATTTTGTTCGTTCCAAAGCAAAACCGGAATGGGCCTTTCTTTTTTATGAATGAAATTGAAATTACAACGACACACCTTCCGTTCCGACACCGTGTCAGTAACTAAACTTCCTAATATGCGCCGATACAATTCACGATTCGAGGTTTTACGTTAGTTTGCGTTAGTGTTCGAAATTGTTCTGTCCTCTTCTTTCAGGTGGAAAAAATAAAACAGAGCGTCCGAATGCACCTTGAGAGTGGAGCTGTGCCTCGGAATCTAAGAAAAGAGGTGAGCGCTGAATCGCTTATTATATAATCCTTCGACGCCCGTTCAAGTTTCAGAAAGAATTGCAAGCCCAGTCAATCGATGTACTTTGTTTCTCTTCAACTATTGTAAACTCGCGGTAAACATACAGGGTGTATTTTTTATGCTTTGTTGTTGTTGTTTCGTTATTGTAGTTGTTGTATGTTGTTGTTTTGTTGTTGGTGGTGGTGGTGGTTTTGGTGTTGTTGTTATTGTTGTTGTTGTTGTTGTTGTTGTTGCTGTTGTTGTGGTCGTCGTTGTCGTCGTCGTGGTTGTTTTTGTCGCTGTTGTTGTTGTTTTGTTGTTGTTGTTGTTGTTGTTGTTGTTGTTGTTGTTGTTGTTGTTGCTGCACTTTACTGCGATGAGGATGGCTTGACAGCCTGGAAGAGAACAATTAAGAAAATAATTAACTAAAAGAAATATTTTTCGGTCGATACCAGCAGAGCACGCAAAGTCCCAAGGCGGTAGCGGCGTCTGTTTTGCTCAGGCACCACACTTCGGATTGATCCAGTACTTGTAAGCACGTACACTAAGGTTTAAAAAAAATATATATTAAGGATTTCTCGCCGGAAAGATTCGCACACTCCACTGTATATGTCAGACTACTACACTCTAAAAAAAAAAAGGGTATCACCATACACCCTTTTGTCCCATATCGCACCGTTATCAAGCCCCTCGTAAAATTTGGGGCCGTCTGTTCGACTATAGGCCGCTGTACGTCGAACTGAAGTTTTGGGGTGTATTATATGGGACAGAGGGTGTAACAATACACCCTTTTACACCCTTTTTTAAAGAGTGTATAAGGGGAACGCCTGCAGAACATGTAGAACAGGTCAGTCACCGATGGTTTGTAAGCTTCGGCTGACTGCATTGGTTCGCAGGTAGAGCTGGTGTATGGAGAGGGCGTTCTGCCTGGGTCATCAGAGTCAGGTGGGGCGCCCTCTTTTGGGGTGTAGAATCTTCATCGGGCCAGGATGTCCTCGGTGAGGGCGGCACCGGTGCGAGCTTTATGGACGAACACTAGAGTATGCCTCCTGGTAAGGGTGAAGGGTTTGCTGGGGTTTTCTTCCTGAGATGGAAGTGATCTCCCTTCTTGAAAGCTGCCTTCTTCTCCCAGGGGTCGGGGTCGATTAGTGCAGGAGGGACCGAGATGTCCGGGTATGAGCGGATAGACGACCGCTCACTCGCACGCGCATGTGCGGATTCGTTGCCCGAGCCACCCACGTGCCCCGGTACCCAATCCACCCGTAACTCAAGATTGTGGGTGGAGAGCAGTTCAGCGCATAGACTCTTTAATGCGCTAACAGAAGGATCCTTGGCGAAGAATGAGTCCGAGCCTTGTGACGGCCTCTCTGCTGCATGTGGTCCAGGCGACAGCTGCTGCAGGGTTGGTGGGTTTCAAAAATTAACCTCCAGAGGTACACAAATGTGGTCTGTGCAGGCGAGTTATAATGCCCAGGGTGACATCATCTAAGAGGCTGCTCGTTACGATAAGTCGGTCCATTGACTAAACTTTGTTAATTAACTTTTTATTGGTGAAAATAAACGTATGGTTCCAATTAGAAACCCGCTAAGCGACATCGAAAACCAATAAATCAGTAAATTCAAAAATATTTGGATCGCGTGAGAAGCACGCTACTGCGCCCAAATTACCATTCGTGCGACAGCCACAACGCTGGCCGGGCGAAACCTCCGATAACAAGGAACAAGAAAACCGGGTGGGCGTGGTTTCCCATCCGCAGTTTTGCGCATATTGCACGGAGGTAACTTTAGCGCACAAGCGTGCTTCCCACGAGCTCTAATACCTATTTTTTAGGATTACCTGATTTAGTACTTTTTTTAGGGGCGAAGCTCCTTAGGGTCTAGCCTTGTCCATCCGTCCGTCCGGACGGCGTCCGTGCTCACATAAAAGAAAAAAATGTTTGCGCAGTCGACAGGATTCGAACCTGTGCAGGGAGACCTCAATGGATTTCTAGTCCATCACCTTAACCACTCGGCCACGACTGCGGGACGAGTAGGGGGCTCTGAGATGTGGTAGTAACTCAAGAGCTGGGGTTTCTGTCATGGCTGAAACGTTGCATGTAGCCGCTCACCGCCTATACAGAAGAGGGCGCTGTGGTCAAAGGCGTATTTAATCGCGTTAAACTTTGCATGCATTGGCTCAACGTTTACAGACGAGAGGGCGCTGCGGTCAAATGCTCAAATGCGTATATAACCACGTTCCATACCACACATCGATGGAGATGCGTTCCACGGCTTCTAGCGGATCCAAGCTGATCCGCCAGAAGAACCACTGGCTCTGCATTTTACCGACCATAAAGCAGTAATAATGAAGTCGAAACGCAACCCGGAACTCAGCACTACCTATGAGCAATAAAAAAAATCAGCACCATCAGCACTACCTATAAACAATAAAATCAGTATCATCAGCAACACCAGAGCTTCGCCCCAATCAACATCATTCAAAACGTGGAGATGCGGTCATTTTTTGTTTTATTGCGCTCAGCAAGTTTGTAATGTAAATCACAAAGTTTATCTCCATTGATTAAAAAATAATGAGGATCTATTAGTTAATTAAAAGACTTGTTGGAACAGTTGCCCTCCTATGTTATGTCACCCTATGCGTGTAACTCATCCGGACATACCGCATTAGTGTAGCTTTGACGGCTTTAAAAAAAAAAGCGGTCTCTAAAGCCTTAGAAACCTAGCTGTGTACCTGGGAGTAGATTTTTTGTGATTATGACAAAATTCTGCGAAGATTTTTTGTTTGTTCATTTACTTTTTAAACGCCGGTGTATTTCGGTGAATTGTCGCATGCTGACGTTAAGAAATGTGATTAGGGTGAAAAAGTAAATTGCCACTTCTATTCCAGAGAGAAAAAAGTGCACATTTCTTTGACATCTTCCATACAATATATATATATGGGCGGTTTCATTTGGATTCAGGCAACGAGTGGCAGTCGTATTTTTTATTTTGCTTCAAACTTTTATATTTTGTGGAGCATGTTCCTAGAAGAACAATCCTTTTTATTTTCATGTCCTGACATGATTAGTTCCTGAGAAAAAAAATCTCAAAGAAGCGGGAAAGAACTACGAGGTTTTGACGATTGTCGTGTGTGGCGTTTTTGAATCACTCTCGATCTCAAAGTATTGAAAAGAGAACGTCTATATTTTTTTAGTGTGATATATAGGCATGTAGGTAAGCCGACATTATAACTGCTATTTATTATTCGTCGCTCCAATTTTTGTAAAAATCCCCAAACATGCCTCCGCGAACAACTGTGACCTAAAATGGGGATTTTATTTTGAGTCGACTATGTTTAGTATCGCTTTTAAAATATTACCACGTGTAAAACCATTCATCGCCTTCCAAATTAAGCAAAGTTCGTGTTTTTATCATGTACGAGTACTGAGAAATAAATTATGAAACAGAGAGGGTTTTCACTTTTTGTTTAACTTCAGCACGCTGTCTAAAAAAAACCCCATTTTTAATTTTTTTCTTTTTCTCGCGTTGCGTTCTCTTCACACCCTTCTTTTAGCCAGAATACATTTCGTTAATAGTATTTGCCTTGGTTTTGAGTTTCAAGCCTCTAAAATTGCTAAAAAAAGAGCAAATGCCGATGGTGGGATTTGACAATTTTCGTGTGTGGCGTTTTTGAACCACTCTCAATGTCAAAGTATTCAAAAGAGAGTTTCGATATCTTTTTTATTGTGATATATATGCAAGTCAGTGAAACGACATTTCATCTACTATTTATTATTCGTCGATCCAATTTTTGTAAAAATCCCCAAACATGCCTCCGCGAACAACTGTGACCTAAACTGCGGATTTTTTTGTCAGTCGACTATGTTTAGTTTTGTTTTTAAAATAATACCACGTGTGGAACCTTTCATTGCCTTTCATATTATGTAAAGTCTGTGTCTTAATCACGTACGAGTACTGAGAAATAAATTATGAAACAGAGGAGGTTTTCACTTTTCGTTTCATTTCAGCACACTGTAAAAAAAAGTAAAAAAAAATATTTTTTTATTTTTTTCGCGTTTTGTTTTTTACACTTTTCTTTTAGCCAGAATACATTCTGTTAGAGTTATATGGACTAGTTTTGAGTTTTAAGCCTCTAAATGTGCTAAAAAAGAGCAAATGCTGATGGTGGGTTAATGGGTTATAGCTGTATATTTTATTCTTTATTATAATAATCTGAGGGACGTTGAATAAATACTCATATCAAAAACATGAATGTCGTTAGGCGTATAATATCAAGTTTGCAATTCCAAACGTCTAAACACTATGAAATCGCAACTGCCGGGAGCGGGTTTTCAGACAATTTCTGCCGGTGCCTAGATTGGAGGGGCCTCAAGCCTAAACCCTATGCGCTACATAATCTATACTACGTTAGAAATATCAAAGTATAATATTTTGAAACATTAGAGTAAAATACGCTCTCTATTGGAAACCTAGATTTTTAAATGCGAAATTTTATATTTTTAATGCTAAATTCATGTTGAAACAGAACCAAATTATTTTTCAGCATATTTAAAGGCTTAAAAACTCAAAACCAGTGCGTATACCTCTAACGGAATGTATTCTGGATAAAATAAGGGTGTAAAAAAACACAAAGCAAAAAACAAAAGAAAAATATTAAAAATGTTTTTTTTATACAGTGTGCTGAAATTGAACGAAAAGTGAAAACCTTCTCTGTTTAATAATTTATTTCTTAGTACTCGTACGTGATTAAGACACAAATATTACATATTATGAAAGGCAATGAAAGGTTCTACACGTGGTATTATTTTAAAAACAAAACTAAACATAGTCGACTAACAAAAAAATCCGCAGTTTAGGTCACAGTTGTTCGCGGAGGCATGTTTGGGGATTTTTACAAAGATTGGACCGACGAATAATAAATAGTAGATGAAATGCCGTTTTACTGACTTGCATATATATCACAATGAAAAAATTTCGAAACTCTCTTTTGAATACTTTGACATTGAGAGTGGTTCAAAAACGCCACACACGAAAATCGTTAAATCCCACCATCGGCATTTGCTCTTTTTTTAGCATTTTTAGAGGCTTGAAACTCAAAACCAAGGCAAATACTATTAACGAAATGTATTCTGGCTAAAAGAAGGGTGTGAAGAGAACGCAACGCCAGAAAAAGAAAAAAATTAAAAATGGGGTTTTTTTTAGACAGCGTGCTGAAGTTGAACAAAAAGTGAAAACCCTCTCTGTTTCATAATTTATTTCTCAGTACTCGTACATGATAAAAACACGAACTTTGCTTAATTTGGAAGGCGATGAATGATTTTACACGTGGTAATATTTTAAAAGCGATACTAAACATAGTCGACTCAAAATAAAATCCCCATTTTAGGTCACAGTTGTTCGCGGAGGCATGTTTGGGGATTTTTACAAAAATTGGAGCGACGAATAATAAATAGCAGTTATAATGTCGGCTTACCTACATGCCTATATATCACACTAAAAAAATATAGACGTTCTCTTTTCAATACTTTAAGATCGAGAGTGATTTAAATACGCCACACGCGACAATCGTCAAAACCTCGTAGTTCTTTCCCGCTTCTTTGAGATTTTTTTTCTCAGGAACTAATCATGTCAGGACATGAAAATAAAAAGGATTGTTCTTCTAGGAACATGCTCCACAAAATATAAAAATTTGAAGCAAAATAAAAAATACGACTGCCACTCGTTGCCTGAATCCAAATGAAACCGCCCATATATATATATATATATATATATATATATATATATATATATATATATATATATAT